>APFE030115549.1:4998-70233 GCA_000404065.3 Pinus taeda | reverse complement strand
CCCCCCCTCTCAGTATTATTTTCAACATTTCCCTCAACCCAAATATTTAAATATTGCATTGTATGCTAACTAGCATAATATATCTAGGTGCTTCCTTCACAATAGTTTACAAACTTGACATTTACCAAACCAAGTGTTATTGCCACCAATTCACAATTAACAACACCCTAGTGCTTATTTACAATCTCTACATACAACCATGAGCTATATCCAAGTGCTTACCATACTTTGGAACATTGATTCTCCCTTCAATCCCCACATTTCAAGGCTTGTCACTCATACACCTTAACATGATATCGTATTCCCATATAATGCTTCCAGACATTTTTATGTGGGTATATCAGAGAAAATACCAAAATCCTTTAACACTGGAAAGACTTGTAAATATAATGTTTTTCAATCCTTTATATGAGAAGCATTTATGTTAGGTATTGGAAAATTCTTTGCCAACTGGGCTTGTTAGTTGATAGATATTGGTATATAGGGGTACTAGGAAGTTTGGAAATGCTTGATCAACCAAAAGCTCTAGTAAGGTGGGCTCCTGGTGTGACAAACTTCAACTAAGCCAAAATCCCTGTCAAACAATGTTACTAGGTGTTGGAGAGTAGAACCTCAAATTTTGGGTTTTATATTAGAATATCAACATAAAAAAGGGCTAACACTGAAAGACTCCCAAGGTACAAAACACTGAATATTTTCTTTTTTCAAAAATATAATTTAAATACAAAAAATTAAAATTTATAAATTACCTAAATCATATTCCAACTTAAAAAACAAATTTTTAAATAATTAAATTATATCTTATTAAATTATTTAATTTTTATTTGAAGAAACAAAGTATTACTTATTAATATTTCTTAATGCAGTAAATTAACCTTTTATATTTAATTAATTTTATTTTTCATTTTTAAAATTATTACTATTTTCCTTTTTAATAAATCATTTCATAAACCTTAAAAGAAATAATCTAATTTGGAGGTTCATTAGTTGATAATCATGTTGATCTAATATTTATGGGGTAGGTACCCACTATCTCTTTAAAATATAATATGTTGAAGGGTGATTGTTCTACCCAGTGTCTACTTATGAAATACTTGATGAGAATGAATGAATGTGAATGGGCCTCCATACCTTGGATTGTCATCTTTACTTTGGAAAAGAAACAAAACCAAATTGAAATTGCTGCAAATCACATTTCACCATCCACGTGAATGAACATCACAACCAATCGTTTCAACAACATCATAATTGGCACTGTGATGACGTATGCATGCTCTCATAAGTACAACCCCACATAACACTAAGTCAACTCTACTCAGTAACACATGTTGACCCTTCATTGCCTTGCCTACTGGATAGTTACCACCACCCAAGTTGTGTTGGGTGGTGGGCCCATTCCCACCGCCAAAGTCATAAAAAAGTTAAGTTAAATGGTTGACAAACAAAATGGAATATGTGGTCACAAGGCAAATAATGGCTCACTGTTGCCACCGTGAAGCATTGATTACAAAGTACAAGAGGTGTAAGTCTTCACCATGTTTTTTCCAACTCGATGTGTTGGAATATTTCTTGAGTACTAAAATGGTGGATGATTTTAATATTATTTTTAATTTATTACAGTTATTATAATATTAATATTATAGGTATAAAGAATAAGATATATTGAAGTAGAAAATTTTGGTTAAAAATCGTATCAATTGATCATTATTTATGTTTATTGTTAGATTTATGATGTGATTAAGTTTAATTATTTATTATTAAGATGGGTTGATTAACATGATATACCTAAGCCTATTTTTTATTTAGATTGAAGCATTTTGATAGTGTTATTGTTTTATATTATATTTTGATATATTTATTTTTCAATATTTATTGTTAAAATTAATTTATTAAATTTTTGTAGTTGTTATAATCTTTTATTAATGAAATAATGTTTTTTTGATAGTATTTTAATTTTGGGGGATTTGTTTATTTTCTGTTTTTGAGTTTTTTTTTAAAGTTATGTATAACAATTATATTAATTCACATTTACTCATTTATTTTTTAAACTTATAATATATTTATATTACTTACAGTGAATATTGATTAACATTATGATTTCACATTAAAAATATAATAACATTACAAGGATAAGATTTGAGTCATTATCCCCTTGGTATTTTAAAAGTTTGATTAAATACCAATTTAATCCCCTATATTAAGACTTTTGCTTGTTCATTGTTTGGTCTAGGTATTGTAAAATGGTATCAAAGATGATTAAGTTTGCTTGGGATGCTTTAAAACCCTTGACAAAGAGTCCCCTTTTTCTATGACTATATTATCTTTTAATGTATTCCAATTTCCCTTGACTGATTTTACTTTAAACAATGATTCATTGGACTTCTTTAGCACCCCGTTTCCCTCTCTTCTTTGACATAATGTCTTTACAATATAATTTTGTCGAAGAGATCATGTTTTTTTTGATGTGATAGCGTTGAAAATATTAGATGGGTTGGAATATGATTTGAAATAAGTATGCAAAGTAAAAAGTTGACCATGGTGGGAAACCCAAATGGTTTGAAAGTAAATCATGGTGGGAAATCCAAATAAGTTGAAAAGTGATCACATTGTGTTAATTTTAATTTTTTTTATTTAACTTGGAGCTTTTGCAAGTGTAAATGTGATATCTATCATATATTGTTATATATCGATATTGTTGTACACCAATATCAACATACACTCCAAAGGATTTATAAAGCTAGAGCATGGAAGCAACATTGGAATATTCTAGAAACTATATTTTCTGTGGCTATTCATGAATGGTGAAATGGTAAAAGTTAAAAAGGTTTAGTAAAAAGTAAAGGAGAAGAAATTAAAAGAAGGGAAATACATATGTTATTTTAGTGGTAATAAATATTAATATTATAGATATATTTAGTAATTGATTAAGATATTCTCATAAACATTCGAATAATAATAATAAGAGGTTTTTATAGAAAGTATATAAAGGATCATCTTGCTTTCAATATACCAGAGTAATGGATAGTGAAATGGTATAGTGATTTTTTAAGATATTTTTATAAGTATGTGTGAATATTTATTAATTGTATATAAAAATATAATTTTTAAAGAAATTAATTATATATAAAATAGTTTTAATACAGTTTATATATTTTATAAATATAATTAATATTAGTTTATTGGGTAAATGAAAGTAGGTTACTATTATTGGATTATGTAATATTTAAAAAAAATAATTCAATGTTATTTTTGATAATAAAAAAAATATGAAGAATTTTTTTTTTCGTAAATTTTTGGCAAATAAACCAATAAATTCACTAAAAATATCTTTTTTTAAATTATGATAATCTATGGACAATTTCTTTAATGAAAATACACTATGAAAGCTTGCTAGAAATAAATAAAATTGCCATCCTTTAAATTACTAATTCAGAAAATTGGAGAGAAAATGAGACAAAACCCCCCATTTATTTATTAAATAATCTAGAGAGGGGATTACATCAATAATTCTCAGGAAAACTTGGTACCAAAAACTCTCTTGGTTTCCTATGGATTCCATGTGATCTTCAAGCCCCAACAACTTCCTCAATCCAATTCAACCTTCATAAATTCAACCTCCTCTAGTGATGTGCTATGATAGAACACAACCTCCTATTTTCTCCTGACGAACACTAAGGATAACTTGAAGTGGTTCTCCATTATGACTAGCTAGGGTGGAATCATTCACCACCAAAACTAATCGTCACCAACTAGGGTGTGTATTTCAAAAATGAAACTAGGAAATACAAGGGTTTCTCCCTCCCACCTTAAGCTATTAGAGCTCTCAGAACTATTAATCAAATATCAACACTCATTCATACCCCCTTCCTCAAATCTCTCTTTTCTTTTTATAACTATTTTCCCCTCTAAATACCATGGATGGCATACTAATACCATGGGCAATACCATGGGTCATCAAAATATTATGGATTTCTCTTTATTACTCATTTTAATTTAATTATGCATTCCACCTTTTTAATGTTTCTTTTTATCTCCAAGTGAACATGAACAATTAAATTGATCTTCTTGGAAAGGGAAATTATAGTCATCCCTTCTTGTGATTACTTTCCCTTAAGCAATCTTTAATTTGCATACCAATACCAAGATCTCCAAAATACACTTGTATAATCCTGCCGATGTCCCATATACAATCACCCAGCTATAAGAAGAGTGCTTCAACATCACTAAACTTTAATGGATAACCTTTGTTCGTCTCCACTTAAACCAGACACATATTTACCCTTGCCCTAATAAAAAAATTTAGTTGTGTTTTTTATTAATGGAGTAGAGGGCTTTGGATTACCCTCATTAACTAACACCAATGTTGAATCATTTGTGGCTAAAAATGTTGGGCCACTTTTGTTGCTTTGTGCCCCATTTTTCTGCTCAACAAGTGCAACCGCTACAAATTTGTCTTTGGTAGGTTGGCCATGGCTTTTACCTTTGGCCCTTGAAGTAAAAAAAACTATCTCCACTATATTTGGAGCCTACGTTAATACTTCACTGCATAGAGTAATAGATACTTTTGCCTCTGCTTCAGCATCATTCCCATTTAGTATTACTTCTGAAAATTCTAAAACATTGTTCCCATCATTGCTATATTGCCCCATGTAACCACAAACTTCCAATCCTTCATCAAGCATCTCACTCTTAGCAGATTATTCTCCCATATTTTTATCTCGATCAATGCTCACATCAATCTTTTCTTTCTAGTCTTTAGTTGTTGCTTCAATTCTACAATTTCCTTGTCCTTTCACTACCATTGATGATTCCCATGCTTCAATCCAATCTACCATTCTTGTGAAATTCCTGTTAGAATCTCTTATTCTTCTGTTACAAGATTCAAGTGATTTTATGTTATAATCTTCCATTTTTCTATTATAATCTTCACATTTTATGCTAAGATCTTCAAACCTTTTGGCAAGTTATGTGAACAGTTTCTCTTGCTGATTCAATCCTTTTTTTTCTTTTTAACCCTTTCAGATTGGAAAGAAAACCAACTCTGATACCACTACAATATCCTAAAAAATATTCAACACTATTTTGAAAAATTCCTTCATGATTTTTTCTCGTAAACCCTCAACAAATTAAATTACAAATAAACAAGGAATTTGCAAGAAATATCAATTTTAAAGTTAAGGTAATTTCCGAACAATTTCTTTAATGAAAATACACCATGAAAAAATTCCATAAACAAATAAAATTGCTAGCCTTTAAATTACCAATTCAAAAAATTAGAGAGAAAATAAGGTAAAAACCCTACTTTATTTATTAAATAATCTAGAGAGAGGATTACATCAATAATTCTCAAGAAAAACTGGTACCAAAAACTTTGTTGGTTTCTTTTGGATTCCACACGATCTTTAAACTCGACAATTGCCTCAATCCAATTCATCCTTCATAAATTTGGTCTCATCCAGTGATGTGCTATGATAGAACATAACCTCATATTTTCTCTTAATGAGCACCACTAAGGAACCTAAAGTGGTTCTCCCTCTTGACTAGGTAGGGTGGAATATTTCACCATTGAAACTAATCGCCACCAATTAGGGTGTGTATTTCAACATTGAAACTAGGAAATACAATGACAGTTTCTCCTTCCCACCTTAATCGATAAGAGCTCTTAGGACTATTAACCAAATATCAATACCAATTCATATTACCTTCCTCAAATGTCCTTTTTCTTTTTATAACTATTTTCCCCTATTAATACCATGAGAGACATAGTAATACAATGAACAATACCATATATTATCAAAATATCATATATTTATCCTTATAACTCTTTTTAATTTAATTATACATTCCCTTTTTAATGTTTCATTTGATCTCCAAATAAAAATAAATAATTAAATTGATTTTCTTTAAAAGGGATATTACAAATCTTACCAAATATCTTCAATGATACATTCCTACTTAACCAAATATCTTCAATGATATATTCTTACTTATTTTTATGTTTATGTATATGTTAATGTTTGTAAAATGTATATAGAACAACGTGTAAACCATTAAATAACTTTGATAAAATTAATCTCATTCATTATATCCTCAATTAATCTCATTCATTATATCCTCTTAGATGAAGGAATGCTCCATAATATGTGTATGTTTTTACTCATATTTATGAGTATTACATTTAATAGTTGCCATTCACTCATGTTTTGGAAAAAACATTTTGAAAAAAAATTATGAGTTTTAATTTTAAAATGAAAGATTTGTTTATACTATATAGAATTTTTATTTATTTACAAATAAGATAACTTTGTTCTTAAGGAGGCAATATGTTGAGATTTAAGCTCGTGTATTTTATTCAATGCATGTTTGATGTTATATTATTTAATGCAGGTTAAATGTTAAATATATTGAAATCAATATTTATGTCAAGGTGTTTAATTGTGTAAGATTAATTGGTATTTACATTGAATATTATTGGTTTTGAAAAAATAAACATAATTTTTATCAAATTTTTCTAGTAAAAATTAAACATTATTTTTGAAATTGACAAAATCTTATACAAAGTGTTATGATTATTAATCATAATTTAATAAATCAAAATTTATAGTTTTAGTTGAGAAAATAATTATCATTATTTTCTTTTACACATATGCTAAAATATAACATGATTATTTACCTAAAATAAGTATGAAATTTGTCAATTTTCTATGTGAGGTTTGATGGATTTTACCCCAATACAAAACCACATGTTAAAATTTAAGTTAATGAATCAAAATATGATTTTGACATTGACAATTGATATTTAAAATTAGATATGATTTGAGAAAGAAAAGATTCAAACTAACTAGTAAACAAATAATTTAATAAAATTTCAAATATAACAATTATGAAAAATGGATAACATCTTTTTAAATTGGCAAGAAAAGATTCAAACTAATTAGTAAACAAGTAATTTAATAAAATTTCAAATATAACAATTATGAAAAATAAATGACATCTTATTAAATTGACTTGACCTCTAATGGATAACAGATAAAACACTAATAATCTTAAGATGAAACTTCCTTTACATAAATAACTTCTTAAAAGAGGAATTCCTTCTATCAAATAAAATTAATAATTCTTCTATTTTATTCCATCTTAATTGAACTTTTAATTATATTATCAATGAAAAATCCAAATTCATCATTAATATTATTTAAATATATTTTTTTAATTATCTATAATAAAAATTATAAAAATTATTATTTTTTATTTAATATTTTTCTTAGATTTATTATTAAAATAAAAATAAAAGAAATTAAAAACAAAAATAAAAGATTTTTTAAAATATATTTTCATTATCATGAGCTTCCAGACCCACCATCTTGGAATCATCTAGAAATGAGAGCCTGCTATAAACCTAAATTCCACCAAAAAAAAATAAATAAATTATATATCACCACTTATCATATTTTGTTTCTTTAGTAGCTCTAAACACATCCATGATGTGACATTTTTGGTGAGCTTGGTATAAGAAGAGAAACTAAAGCACTTTAATCAACCTATTTTTTAGAAGTTGGGCAAAGTTGAGCAATTGGATAATTTTTTATCCAACTTGAGGATTCATTCTAGAAAAAACAAGTACATTGGCGGCTTACATGTATAGTATTTTCAAAATTGTTTTGCATGTGCTAAAATTTTCACATATATATTTTAACAATTTTATATTCAAAATTGTTAGTAAAACATTATTGAAATATATTTGATATGTGTATATGTATATATATTATTGTAAATTAAGGATAAGTGAGAAGTTATCGATACTATGATACTATAGTAATATACAGTGTTTTATATGTATGTGTTTATATATACATATAAATGAGATAAAGAAGATAACAACATAAATAGTGGGAGACCATCTTTTTATTTATATATCACAATTTTTAAAAGAATTTTTTCTATTCTTTACTCTCTATATTACATCAATAGACTATTTCTATTAGATGTTTCAATTACAAGGTAGTAATAATTGTCTAACTACCTTTGTTGATCAACCTAAATTGTGATGTTGATTGTCTTATACTATGATTTGACAGTCAATAAGGTTCAATTATTAGGTCTAGTAAATTGAGTCTTAAGCAAGTGGAAGATGTGGATCATAATAAAAAAAATTGAGAGAGTGGATAGTATAAAATATATTTTTTAGTTTTACAAGTTTCATGTTTGTATTTTTGTGACTATTGAGTATTTGGTTGTTCTTTGGAAGTTAATGATGATGCTATTTGAGTTGATTCCAATATTATTGATGCTTCTAGAGATGTAGTGTATGCTTATTCAAAAATAGTCTCGAGTAATGTATAGATGGGTACATCTCTACCAAGTGATTTGACCCATTTCTAATTCTTCAATTGCACCATCCACTACATTCCTTATACTTTTATATGTAGATTTTGATTATTGACATGTAGTTGGAAAATTAGATAGACATTTTAGGTGTAAAAAAATTAAAACCTTAGTTAGATAGGTGAAGTCAGAGTATGTTGTTGTTGCAACATCAGTTCTTGGGGCCATCCTATTGTTGTCTTATGAATGTGTGGCACATGTATCCATAACTATAGGTTGAAGATGAACCATTCATCAAAGATATATTGAGCTTGCACCCTTGTACAAGTCATCTTGGCCGAGTATTCAAATTTCTATGTTAAGGGAACTTCTTATAGCTCTTGTATGTCAAGTTTGTACTAATTTTATAGTCATTTATGCTTGATCTAAGGATTTATTCAAATTTTAAAGGGTGTTGTTTGCTTCTATCAATGATTTCTTCCCTTCTCTAAATCATTGTCTTTCCTTTTGGATCAATGTCACTTTGACCTCCCTTTTTGCATCAATCTATGATGACATGTCTTTCTTTTCTCTAAATTCCAATGTCATTTGTTCGACATAAGTTAAGTCTTTGGTCAAGGTCAATTGTACTTTGATTTAATTACAAGTTGTAGAAAATAACCTGGCCAATTGTTCAAAATTGTCAACATAACTATTACCTAATATTTTACCTAATTAGTTGGTTCCTACAAATTTTCCTTATTTGTTTAAATTTATTAAACTCTTCTTTGATATGACATAAGGTACACTCTTTTTGCTTAATTGTTCCTACTAACTCTACTGCTACACATGTTATTGATTTTCTCTTAGCTAAAGATTCATGTGAACCAATTAATGGGCTAGACATCAAAGAGAATCTAGATGATCAATTGTATGCTTGGTGATCTTATTTGAAGCTTCTCCTAGGCCAGTTTAATGCATTCTTTCCTTTATTTTCTTATCGTAAGTTATCCTTACTTCTATTGCACCTTCTTGCCCTAATGTATTTCTCCATCTTAATGTTACTTCCTCATTAATTCATTGTATAAATTAAATTTTCGTTATCAAAAACTTTGCACAAGTTGAATGCGACCTTAGTTATTTATATCGGTTCCTCAATAAGAAGAGATATAGTATATACTTTGGTTGGCACCCACTACTTCTTCTTCTCCTTTTTCTTGGTTAAAATCCATGTTTCGAGCACTAATTTATCTTACTGTTTAGGGGCTAATTGTGTGTTGGGAGCTTGAGAATCCTAAGAGGGGATCGGGGGTGAATCAATATTGTACACACTAGATAATCTATTTACACTTATTACCTTTTTGCGTACACAAAAATATATACATGAATTTCCTAAAGGAAACAAACATATGTGCATTCTGTTCTCACACACAGATAACATATATGTTAGAAAACTATGTTTTCTTACTCTGCTTCAACTCAATAGTTATCTAGACATCAATTAATCAGTAGCATAATATATGAAAATAGATGCATATGTGTAACCAAAACATATCACATGAGTAGCAAAATAAAAATGCACAAGTAAACCATAACAATAGCACATAAAACATCAAAGCACACAAGGACGCTAGATATTAGTTGGAAACCATTCCGGTAGAAAAAAACTATTGTATTGTTTGTCTTCTTCTTATTATTATTAAGAATTCTTCTTTTACATCATACACTGTCCACCACGATTATGCAAGCCCCGATTTTCAATGTACGTGAGCAACCACTCACTCCAAGCCACTACTTCACGGAAGCCACCACTTCCACAACTATGTAGGCCCCAACCTACTATAGGGCCCAACCTGCTGTAGGACCCAAAATCCAATAGTTTCTTAAGAAACCACTTGAAGGAAGCCACCACTCCCTAAATTATCAAGCCGCAACTTTCCACTCAAGGCCCCAACCTTCAAACCTTTATGGACCACCTTTCATGTGTTTTCAAGCTAGGCCCACGAATATCAACTCAATCAACTGTGGACCTTGTTTCATCTATTTTCATATTAGGCCCACATATATATCTTTACTCAATATCAACATGGAAACAACACATCTCCTTTGCAATGCAATCTCTAGCACATCAATCAGCCTTGCAATACAAAACCCTGCTCAAAAACAAAATTTGGTTAGTACATCAACATTGCCCAACTCAAGTAGCAACATAAAACCTCTCTCTACTTAAAAAAACATAGCATCATCTTTCTCTCAACAACATTCCCACCATACACTAGAATGTAGCAATACTAAATATATTTTTCTTCAGTATGAACTCTCTACAACACACAAAATTAGCCATACAAATGTCTCTCTAAAAACAATCTACAACACAATAATAGCCATCAAGCGAAACACATTGCCTCAGATATGATTTCTGAACCTTTTGCAAATTTCCATGATCTTCAGATCTACTACATCCCCACACACATAACTATGATAATACACTATGGTATCTAACCTCTATTATATCCATGACAACACAATTTTAAAATATTTTCCTAATTGACGAAATCAACATGCATTCATTTCCTTCCTCTACAATCAATTTGATTTCCTCCAACATGTTCAATTTAACATATGATGCTTGACCTATGGTCATGAAGCATATATATGCTACAATGTAGGCCCATTTTTCATCCTATTCAGTGACTTAGCTTACTATTAGTCCTTATGAAATTTTTGCGGTCGAAGAACCTATATATTTCTCTATTTAATAACATGGGTTGGTCATTTTGAGGATTCTTTCTCCTTTCCTAGGCAACCCACTGGTTTTGCGAATAAACTTGGGGGTGATTAGATGTTAGGTCCCTATACTACTAGTGTAGCCCCTTATTGTTATTAGTACAACCCCCTTATTATATTTTTGTGCCCATGTAGTCCCCATTTTGTTATTATTGTGCCCCATAGAAGCCCACTATTGTTATTATTGTGCCCTTACATTATTATTGTTATGTCGGCTCTGATTATATTATGATCCCTTAGACTCCTATATATAGAAATGAGGTCTTGTCATTTGTATCATCCAAGAATTGTTCATTTTTGTAATGTAAATGAGGTTTCCCCCTCAAAGAGGTTGAATTCTAAGGTGTTTATCTTTCTTTTCTATCTTTTTGTGAGATGGTTTCATAACATTTGATATCAGAGCTTTGGATTCTAGGGTTTCGCTGCTCCAAATAGGTCATCATGGCATGTTCACTATAACTTTTTTTTCTGTGATGTTTTAGAAGCTAAAAAAAACCCATCTGAGACGAAATCACGATGAACATCAAGTCTGAATTTTAGATCTTATCTTGCTATATTTTTGGATATATGATCTAAGGAAGTTATGGTTTTTTCAAGTTACATAATTTAATCTAAAACAGGTCATCATGGAATTTTCACTATAAAGTTTTCGCTACAAAGTTTCAGAAGCTACAAAAAAAACCATTTGAGAAGAAAGCGGTCAAAACCTTGGGTCTGAATTTCAGAACTTGGCTCACTATAGTTGCGAATATATGATCTGAAGAATTTAGGGTTTTTGCAAACTCCTGAATTACATCCTAAATAGATGACCTTGGGAAAATCGTCATAAGTTTCTCTTTGAGCATCAGATTGAAATTTCGTAAGATGTTACAGAAAGAGGACGGACTATATTTTGTTTGGGTATAATTTGTAGAATCTAAGGTTGAAACAGTAACACGTGGAATGCCGTACAAACTCACTCTATTGAACTAGTCTATAATTAGGTCATTGCGGGAGATTGGGAATAAATATTTATTCGGGAATCAAATTGTGATTAGACTTGTGGAGTTAGAAAGAGGACTCAGATGGCTATTATAGGCTAAAATTACAGAACTTAAAGATCTGAAATTACAGAGTTGCAATCATTTCAAGATCGAGCTCCTAAAATCAAGAAAAAGCGAGATGAGGAAATTTGATGGCAAGGATTTGGTAAACTGGATACTATAGATTGAGAGATATTTTGATCTACATGGTGTACCACTATTACAAAAGGTATGTATTGCATCTATTTATTTAGAACTGAATCATTTTTTATGGTATAAATGGCTTTGTTCTCGTAAACCACTTGTCATGTGGTCAATTTTCATGGAGGAAATGATAACACATTATGAGGATAAAAAGAGCAACACCTTCTTTAGCCAATTGACAAATCTCAAACAAAAGGGTTCAATGGTAGAGCACATTGAGGACTTTCAAAAATTGAATATAAGGGTAAATGATATTCTAGAGAAGCAAAAGATAAATAGTTTTATCTATGTCATGGAAGTTGATATGGATGGTATGAAATCATATTGGAAGAAAGGCATGGAAGATTTGAAGAAAGACATGGAAGGTTGGAAGGAAGGTGGGACAAAGCTATTACGAGAAAGGCCTCCTAATCACAAAAAGGATCAAGAAACATCAAAAGAAGAGGATATACATCGAGAACCAACCCTAGAGAAAGAAAAAATGATTCCGACCATATCTTGTATTGCAATGGAAGGAATTATCACTCCTCAAACTCTCAAGATAGAAGGACATATCAAGAAGAAAAATGTTCAAGAAATGAAATATCAAATCGAGCATCCCAAAATGAATCTGGCCATATCTTGTAATGCATTGGCAGAAATTACCATTCCTCAAACTCTCAAGATAGAACGACATATCAAGAAGAAAAATTTTCAAAAAGTGAAAGATCACATCGAGCTTCAAGAAATGAATCTGACCATATCTTGTAATGCATTGGAAGAAATTACTACTCCTCAAACTCTCAAGATAGAAGGACACATCAAGAAGAAAAATATTCAACCAGTGAAAGATCACATTGAGCATCAACAACAATTTCTCCAACTTTAAAGGATAACGCCACTTTGGTTCAGAATCGAATGAAACAATAGGTAGATCAACATTGCAGTGAAAGAAGTTTTGATGTAGGTGATTGGGTATTTTTATGACTACATCTCAAGCAAGATATTTATGAGAAGGAAATGTTGGCAATACTACATGCGCTTAAGAAATTGCGATATTACCTAATGGGAAGACACTTTAAGGTAAAAATGGATCATGATAGTCTTAAATACATTTTAGAACAAATATTATCTTTAGAAGAACAAAAAAAATGGGTCACAAATATGTTGGGTTATGACTTTGAAATCATCTACAAAAAAGGGAAGCAAAATGTTGTTGCAGATGCACTCTCAAGAAAGGATGAGGATGTGGAAGCATTTTTTTTGTGCTATTTCTACTATCCAACTAGATTGGATAAATGAAGCAAGGGATGAATGGAAGAAGGATGAAGAAATGTGGCCACTCATTCAAAAGTTGCAGGATATCCTAGTTCAAACAATATTGCCAGAACTTGATGAGGAAGGAAAAATCATATTGGAACCTGGAGCAGTCATAGAAAAAAGAACCCGATAGCTAAGAAATCGATCAATTTCAGAGTATCTCATCAAGTGGAAGAACTTACCCATTGAAGATTCCACATGGGAAGATAAAGTTTTTATACAGAAGCATCAAGAATTACTCAAGTGTTGAGAACAACACTTTTTGAAGGAGAGGGGCATGTTAGGTCCCTATACTACTAGTGTAACCCCTTATTTTTATTAGTACAACCCCCTTATTGTATTGTTGTGCCCATGTAGTCCCCATTTTGTTATTATTGTGCCCCATAGAAGTCCACTATTGTTATTATTGTGCCCTTACATTATTATTGTTATGTTAGCTCTAATTATATTATGACCCCTTAGACTCCTATATATAAAGGAGGTCTTGTCATTTGTATCATCCAAGAATCGTTCATTTGTGTAACGTAAAGGAGGTTGCCCCCTCGAAGAGGCTGAATTCTAAGGTGTTTATCTTTCTATTCTATCTTTCTGTGAGTTGGTTTCATAACATTAGAAGTGCATTTTCAAACCACAAAGAACCTCCATGGAACCTACTCATAATCAATTATGCAACTTCATATTTCTAGCCACGAAAATCACTTATCGTAGGTGCACCAAAGTAATACTTTATTTGCACTTACTCAAGCACTATGGCTTCTCTTCCATTATTTTTGACTTGCTAGTTAAATTCTTTCCAATGTTTCTCTTACTAGGTTTCTTCCATTTTGGCTTGTTTGATGTTAGTGAATCACATTTATAGTTTCATCACACTTGCTTTAGCAAGTCTCTACTTAGATTGAGATTCTATGATGATCTCCCCCATTTTCACTTAACCTTTTATTATCGACATTGTTCAACTTCTTGTAGGTCAGGATTCAGATTTTGGGTTTTGGTTACAAATGTTGGTTGATGTATGTCAACTTCATAAACTAAGTCACTGAATTGTTTTGGTGTGAAAAATAATGAAACAAATTCATAAAAATATTACATATTTATAGTTTTATTTAATGGGGAAGCAATAAATTAATGAGTTAACGTTTTGATTTAAAATCTTCTAAAATTATGAAAGCATAAAATGTTTTCTTATGTGCAGGTGATGCACAAATGCCACTTTTTTTATGGTCAACCACGTCATGTCAAAAGTCATTCGATTCAGTTCTTGGATTGATTGGGTCTCATCAGGGGCTAGCCAGTTTTCTTTCTACTGCCTGGTTAATTTTGGAGCCTATTGAGGATCTTATCATATGTCATTCCAGGTGAATCATAGTCACTTCATTTTTTATTGATGTTTTTCTAAGCAGTCGAGTCTTCTTCTTAGACTCTAAGTGTCAAAGTCACTTGCTCATACATGCTCAGACCATGATGGATTTATAAATGCACTTATTTCTATGTAAGATTAGATAGGCATTGCATAGTTCTTGAATGTAACACTTGTGCAATCTCTAGGAATAGTGCTTGCACAATGTTCAGTACAAAAATTTGCACAACCTATGCTAGCATTCAGTGCACAATTTCATGTTTTAGTCTCTCTCACTTTTAGTTGTAATTGTGTCATCATTCTAGTGAGTATTATTGACTATTGCTTTTACAAACCACTTCTTTCACAAGTGTTTCTTTTGTGTTCGTGGCTTTCATTTTTTCTTTATTTCACTTTAACAAGTGATTTTTTCACTTTATCTTCACTCTGGCATGTGTCACTTTCTCTTTCCTTGGATTTTTCAAGCATCATTTTCACTTTATCTTACTGTTACAAGTGTTGTTTTTAACAATTTCCACTTTTGTATGTGTCACACCTTCACGCATCACTAGAGGTACTTCTAGCTCACTCTTCTACATTATTTGATATTCTATATCATAATAATATCCACTAGACACTCTCTCACAGCTTAGCGCACTTTCTAACTGCAATTGGCACCTGTTTTCTAGCTTGTATTCTAAGTGTCACAAAGCTACGATTTAATTGTCACACTTAGAAATAAGTGTCACTTTGTTGTCATTTCAAGGTATTCATGATGATTTTGAGTACTACGCATCCTCTTGATTTTTGTTTGATGAAATTCATGTACATGATCATGTTTTGAGACTTATTTGTATGGTATGCTCTCTCTAGTTTCATTGATGCCACACTTAACTATTTTCAGGCTTCCCTTTTTCATCACACTTTGCACACTTAGACTCCCAATTAGTGGATGAGTACATGCCACATTTCTAGTCCCTAATGGTGCATTCCTTACCCTCTGCAAATGCACACTGTGCCATCCTAAAGGAAACCTCTCTCACAAGAAATCGCTCAATATTGAAACACTCTCTCACAGCTTAGCGCACTTTCTAACTGCAATTGGCACCTGTTTTATAGCTTGTATTATAAGTGTCACAAAGCTACAATTTAATTGTCACACTTAGAAATAAGTGTCACTTTGTTGTCATTTCAAGGTATTCATGATGATTTTGAGTACTACGAATCCTCTTGATTTGTGTTTGATGAAATTCATGTACATGATCATGTTTTGAGACTTATTTGTATGGTATGCTCTCTCTAGTTTCACTGATGCCACACTTAACTATTTTTAGGCTTCCCTTTTTCATCACACTTTGCACACTTAGACTCCCAATCAGTGGATGAGTACATGCCACATTTCTAGTCCCTAATGGTGCATTCCTTACCCTCTGCAAATGCACACTGTGCCATCCTAAAGGAAACCTCTCTCACAAGAAATCGCTCAATATTGAAACATAGTCTCTATCAGTATCTTCTTGCTTACCTCTAAACACTACGCCCAATACTTGCTCTACCTTGCTCCCATTACGTAATGTGCATTCAAAATGGATAGTGGAGCCATTCCTTGACCTTTGTAGTGGTAAATTATGCACAACCTGATACTTCCCCTCAAGCATCGTGCATTTCATAGCTATAGTGAGCAAGCATGCCACCCTTGCCTCTTACACTTGCTCACTATGCCCAGACTAAGCCCTGTTTGCCTCCCTAGCGCATTTTGTAGTTCTACTGTATAGTGAAACCTCTCTTAGATCACTTCTAAATAAAAATACGCACAAACTTCATCTTGCCTCTCAGTCATATTGCATTGTGTAGTTTTAGTCAGCAACTCATCAACCCTTGTCCACTAGACTTGTTCAATACGTAGAGCACCTATTCAGAATCCCTCTCTACTATGCAGTGCATGTTTCTAGTTAGTAATGAGACACCTCTAGGCCCCTGCAATTAAAAACTGCACTGTGCCTATCTTTCTCTCTCTCTTGGGTAGCTTCACTTTTTAGCCCCTTAGTCTCTTCCTATGTCATTGCACACACATGCTTGGATCTTTCTCTTTCCCTATCACAATGTGCATTTGTAGTGCACAACCGCTCCCTGCTTACCTCCTGCAACTACTCATAGCCCAAGAAGGCCTCTTCCTCTCAGATCCCACATAAGCCCATCACAATCAACCTCTTCCATGAGAAAAGTAGAGGTAGAATATAATTTTTTTGGACTAATATTTCCTTTTCATGAGTGAAATTCATTTAGAGGTGTACCTTCCTAGCATGACAAGGTGATGTTGAAGGAAGATTTCAAGGAGAGGCTACAAGGAAGCACTTGTGGAGACGAAGCACAAAGAAGAACCATCATGAAGACCTGAAGAAACCTTGGGCCATGACAGAGTGATGGTATCTCATGTTTCTTAGAAGGTTCCATCCCTGATCGAGACCTTTGGAGGGTGAAAATGAAGGACAAGAAAATATTTTTCCTAGAGAAGTCAAAGTCAAAGTATCAATGAGAGTAGCTTTGGCATTATTACCCCATCATCATGAAGTTCAATTTCATCATTGCCAAGTTATGGCTTTTACAAGTGTCATCACATTTTCCTATGGTGTCCATGTACTTAGCCACATGATGTGGAATGTAATTATGTATTGAAAATGAGAAAATGTAAATATGTGGAAGTCCATGAGTCACTAGGAAAAGTCCAAGGTTCTTGTATAATATCAAGGGTCACTTGGAAATCCAAGAGTCATGAGGGAATCTCAAGAGTCATGGGGATATGAAAGGTCATTCCTCTTATTATAAATACACCCTCATAACTCAAGAAAATGGCTTTTGGAGGCATGGAATCTTAAGAGCTAGCCTTGGCTCCTCTAGCTTGGCATAAGAGAGAATGTCATTCCTTGAAGGAGAAAGTAGTGACCTAATGTTCCACTATTGGAGCTAGTGTCACATCATTGTAATTGTGTATTAGAAATCTCACTTAATAATCAGAATTTCGTCGAGGCAACACATTTTCATGCATGTATCATGAATATTGTAATACTATTCTTTATATGTTTTCATTATATGTTATGTTCATATGTACTAACGAAATTGAACTACTTCATTGAATATGGTTCTTATCTTGTTGGATGTGTGTTGTATTTGGTTTAATGATTGTTGTGTCTATGTGAACTAATTTTATAGATAATTAATGAATCTTTCCTTGCTCTTGTGTTTCTCTATTAGGATAGTACTATTACTTTCCTTACAACACCCCAACCTCTCTTTCTCTCTCATGGAAGTCTCCTTTTATGCAATGCAAATATGTGATTCACAATGTCAACTTACTTGTTTATTTCAAAGGTTATATGTATAATATCTTATGTTACTCATTGCAGCCAAGGAAAACCTTTGAGTTTTGGTGGTCGAGTTGATACTCCAGATGGGACTCCTACTCCAAATGGTGTGAGCTCTAATTGGGACTTCACATGGGGGAGACCCCCTTAGTTGATATATTTCTAGCACTGTCAACATTTTGGTGCTAGAAGGAGGGCCAAATGACAAGTTGTGCCCATTGGGTCTGTTTTGAATCTCTCATCTTGATTGGCTCATCCCTAAATCATAAACCCGAGGTGTTTTTTATATGAGATTAGATATTAAAATCCCCACAATAATAATCAATAACTTGTCTCAATTTAAGTTTGATGATGAGGGTGAACTAACTGACCTTGGGAACTTCATTCAGTTTATTAGTTTTTGTGTATCTAATAGAATTCATTGTAAATATGTTAAGAGAAGTTTGTTCATCCTCACCCTTGAAGGTTGTATCAAATAATGGTTTCATACATTGCCAGTTGCTTATATTCATTCATTCAAGCAACTTGTTAAGGAGCTTCATGAAGCCTTTGATAGGTATGATTATCAAGATGTATATAATATGATCATTCAACTTAAAATTAAATCTGATGAAGCATTAGCAGATTTTATTGATCGATTTATTTATTTTTACTACAAATTTCTAGAAGAAGACGTCGATTGGGATTTCATGGCTGAAAAGTTTCAATATTCTGTTCAAATATCTTTGAAGCAATTCAGGACATAATCCCTGGATGATTTTCCTTTTCAAACTCATATCAACCATGACACATCCCAAATATCTGAGAAGGAACCTACTATATATTTTGTGCCTTCTCCTCCTCCTTTCTTAGTACCTACTAATTTGGGTTCCTACTTGCAATGATGTTGAAGTTGGAAAATCTGGAAATCAAACCGGAAATCCCTCTTTTCCACCTCCAGCCACTCTACATGATATAGATCATATTGAGGAGAGCTTGGAATGTTTTAGTAACTGCAAGGAACCCAAGTGAAGGATGATCATATGATTTTTCAAAGTCACATCAATATGCATATTCAAATCTTGAATTTGATTTGATCGTGAATATGATTTCCTCAAGGGATACTCTTCAACCTTTACCAATCATATCTTCTAATTCTTTGTTCCTTAGTCCACATGATCAACCCACTTCAACTCTTAATGATGTTCATCTTGTTGAACCAAGCAGTAATCAAGAACAAGGTGGTTTCATTTCACATGTAGAGGAGACAAGTTTTGAATACATGTCCTATCTTTCTTCCCTCTTTCAAGATGATAATTTTGCATCTCCGGGACTGATCACAAATATTACAATCTTGATAACCTATCAAATGACTCTAATCCATTCATTCAAGTCAAGGCTTTGGAAAACCATCAATTTGAAATCTATGTTTCCACTAATACATGTGGTAATGAATGCCCAGGTAAATGGGTTGATACATTTTCTTCATCAGAAGACTTAGATTTGTAAGGTATCGATTCATAATATGTTTCTCATTTACAATCTCCATTTTTGGGTTGTATACTCTTTCAATTTAGAATGATCCTGAAATTCCTTTGATCCATACAGTTTCATATGAAAAGTCAAAAGAAATAAGTTATCAGGTCTTTGAATCCTCGGCATACCTTGTTGAAGGAAAGCAAAGTCAATCTAAATGTCACATTGGTATCCCTTTCTTTGACTATTATGTTGATTCAATTGATATTCATTTTTCACATGATATTCTCTTACATTCACCTCCCTTCCATGACCAAGGAATTGTCTTGGGAAACAGGGGATGTTCAAATAATATCATAGAGCATAACATACATATTGATCTGTTGCTTTTACAAGCTGAAGTTGATTTAGTTACAATCGGTGTTTCTCCTCCTAAATAGTTTCATATTTCCTCATATTTAGAGAATTATTCATTGTACCATATGTGTTTTATAAATATGTTATATAAACATTTTCTCCTAGTATTTTAGACCCTCATCATGCGAGTCTTGATTGCAACCAGGTACAAGATAGTGTGCTTTCATGATCAAATGGTGAAGAGGTTGAGTCAATTGATCATGATGTGTTTAACTGTAGATCTTTCATAAGTTAAGAGGAAGATGTCACAAATCTAAATGATCAAGGGAGTTTTCTTATTTAAGTATCTAAATAATCTATCCATCAAGAGTACGATATTCTTAATATTAAATATGACCAAACTAGTGGAATTAACAATGTTTTCATTGATACCTCTGACGATAGAGGTGCATATCTACCTGATGATTTTAGAAAGCCACCTAAATTAAACAATCCACCATTAGAATGTTCGGAGACTTATCAGAGAGTCGAGGCACTTGATCCCCTATTGATGGTTATGTTAGGTTCTTGCAATCCCGATGAGACCTCCAAACTAAGTTGGATCCATATTTTCATGTACAATTCTTTCCTTAACATTCTTCCATTGGAAGTGAGGTCACCCTTGAATGAATTTCAACGTTTTCAAGTTAATTATCTTAACCCTCAAGATAGAGTTTTTGATGGGATGAAATGTTCTTATTTGGTTAAGTCTCCTTCATGTTAATCCCTTGTATCAGACCCAGGATTAGAGTTCATATCATACACAGATGTACGCAGTTTCAAAACTTGTCATTCTGATTATGGAGAAAAAGGTCATATTTGGTTGGAATATTTATCCCTGTCTAACTCTTTCAAGATTGATTTCCTTCCCATCCCCCTTGTTTATGTTATCAAGTTAATAATATTTCTAGCATAATATTCCTCCTTGAGTGTTATCAAATGCTTAAATCATTCGACAAATCAAAACCCTTATGCAGATAAGGATATTGGATTTGATTTGACACAAGAGAATCAATAATATTATATGCTAACTGATCAATCTGATCATAACACCGATTCTAACAATTGTATTTCAAAGTATCATCTTTCCACTACTGTGTTTGATAATAGTTGTTACGATTCATTATTTCATTATTCAGATACTTGTCAAATAGTTGAGGCACTTCAAATTTTGCTGATGGTTATTTCAAGTCCTCATCATCTTGACAAAGTCTCTTAATAGGATCAAATCAAATTCCCATCAAAAGAGTCTATTAGCGATTCAAATGTGTTAGTTGAAATTTCATTTTCCCATGAGCACCAAGGTTTTCAAATTGGTTGTTTTGAATATCGAGATCCAATCGTTGAATTGTTAGAGAAATCTTACTTGGCAAGCTCCATTGCTAATAATAAGTTTTGATATTTCTTGATGTTTGGTAGAACTGGAAACATGAATGGATTTACACTCACAAGTATCCTTAAAGTTTTATATGATAATAATTTCAATCAACGAGGTGAATCTCGAGATTAGTTCAAGCTAGTTATTATGGCACATCTTTCTGTTGGTAAGCAAGACCTTTACTTTATTATGCAAGTTGTTCAAGTTGTTATATTTACTTTTGCACATTACTTTATATTGATTTTAATTGTTCATATATTTGTGTTTGAATTTTGGGAGCAATTACATTAGTTACATTGGAAATTCAATTACACTTAGCCTTGACCTTCTCTTCTGATAGGTTAGGAGTAGGTCTAGGTGCATTTTATCTCTCTAGTCTCTCTGTGACCTTGCATCTTACCCGTACCTAGTCCCTACATTTGTTTCATTTGCTTTATTTGTCTCCCATGATGCCTCTTAGTTAAGGTTTACTTCTACTATGTTTTTTATTTTATTTTCTGTTATTCCTTTCCTTTTCTTTTTGACTATTGTTTAATAAGGCCCTACATGAAAATCACTATTGTCTGGCTCAAGAGGTCAATGTGGATAATTTTTGAAAATTCAATTTTGATGGCGAACAAATCTTAGATAATTTGTCTTCCTCTTCTTTGTTTAGGCCCACATATATTTTAAAGTGAATGATGTCTAAACGAAAATTACGATTCATTCAAACAGAAAGCTATAATAAAAACCATGATGCTCGTATCTATTTTAGGATATTAATTCCTTGAATTAGTACTATAATTTTATGGTGTTCTTCTTGGTGATCCAATTGAGTAGAGAAAGGAAGGGAAAAAATAAAATCAAGCATATAATAAATTTCATAGGTATATATAACTTTCTCTGAAGGGGAAACCTCTCTCTCTCAATAAGTCAAGATTGATTTTCCACCTAGATGATATAAATACTGATAAAATTCCAATGAGCATAAACTTATAAAAAAAAAATGGTGAAAGAAGAGAAATGCTTCCTGTGGAGAGAGGTGAAGCAAACAACTTCGTCAGGGTACTGGATAGGCTTTCTTGCAATGAAGCAATGTTTGTGTTCATATAGTGACTCCACCGGGTTACTAAACAATCTTGTTGGTAGTGGAGAAACAACAAAGATGAAAACTAAGACTATGATCATCTTAAACTTGTTACTACATATTTCCCTTCTTCTAGATCGAAAGAATTTTGATGTGGAAATATTTTGTTAATATGTTCAACTAAGAAAGGGAATAGAGGAGACTATATATATAATCAAGTCAAATGGGGAAGCAAAGATAATCGTCGTGATGAATCAATCCATCTTGAAATATTGACATCTTGCACTGAGAGATAAGACTTAAATAGAGATGCTGGATTTCTATTAGTGTGTTGCCAAGTGTTGACGTTGCAATCAACACCCTCCAAAGTTTTTCCTACACTTGAATTTTGGAGCCTATTGAGGATATTATGGTCTTTCATTCTAGTTGAATCATAGTAACTTCATGGTCAGTTGATGTTTTTCTAAGCGTTCAAGTATTCTTCTCTGATTCTAAGTATCAATATCACTTGCTCATATATGTTCAGTCCATGGTGAATTCATAAATGCACTTGTTTCTATGCAAGCTTAGATAGGCATTGCGTAACTCCTTAAAGTAAGTCTTGTGCAATCCCTAGGAATAGTTCTTATGCAATTTTTAGTACATAAAGTTGCATAACCTATTCCAATAGTTAGTGCGTAATATAACTTGTCATTTTCTCTCACTTTTGGTTGTAATTGTGTCATCATTCTAGTGAGTATTCTTGATTGTCGCTTTTACACACCTTTTATTTAACAAGTGCCACTTTCACTTTTGTGGCTATCACTTTTACTTGATTTCACTTTATCTTCACTCTAACATGTGTCACTTTCTCTTTCTTTAGCTTTTGTGAGTGTCATTTTCACTTTTTCTTACTGTTGCAAGTATTGCTTTTAACTATTTCCACTTTTGTATGTGTCACGCCTTCATGCAACACTAGAGGAATTTATATCACAATCTTCTGCATCACTTGATCTTATATATAATAAGAATATGTGCTAGACACTCTCTCATATCTTAGCACAATTTCTAGATGCAATCGAAACTTGTTTTCTAACTTGTATTCTAAGTGTCGCAAAGCTACGATTTAATTGTTGCACATAGAAATAAGTGTCACTTTGTTGTCATTTCAAGGTATGCATGATGATTTTGAGTAATATGCATCGTCTCGGATTGTGTTTGATGAAATGCATGTGTGTGATCTGTTACACAACATTTTTTCACTGTCCTTGTACTCCCCGTCCACGATACCAGAGGACCTCTACATTGAACCCTACATGCTTTCCCATTATGAAGAAACTCCCATTATGTCCCTTTTCATGAGAAGAATAATTCCCCTTTGCATCATTTCCTAAGAATATTCATTTTATCCCAGTTTACAAGACCGATGCCACTGACCAGTTTCCTCCTCACACTGATTTGCAGAGATTAACACTAGCCCTCTTGCCATACAGATCGACTGAGCCCTTTTCCATTCAAGTCGATCTTCTTTTGGAAGGTTTTTTAAATATGGAGTCGAAGCTTCCATGTCTAGAAGCTTCGTAACAAAAGTCTAGTAGATGGTTGGGCCAGATGGAGCCAAGGAAGTCAGTTTGGGCTCCTTTCCCCTATAAGGATGGAACAAACTCAAGAGATAAGACCTTCTCCCATGATGAGAGGAACCATCTTCCATCCATCCGAGCTATATAAACCTCTCTTTTTCCCAAGCAAAAGCTAGTTGGAATTTTTAGTTTTTGGAATGAGTTTGAATGATCAACAAGTCATATATATCTTGTAGCTTTCTAGTGTATGTTTGAGGGGGAATAGTGTGTTTTTGCTGTGGCTTGAGACTAGAGGGAAAGATGCCTTAAAACTCCCATTGTTGGGGCTATCCATGAAGTGCTAGTAGAAGTGTGGGAACCCGGATACGTCGGAGGAGACCAACAACATCAAGGCACCAATTGTAATCACTTTTTGATTTATATAAATGAAACTATTGATTGATTTCCTACGTGAAGTGTCATTTTACATCTTTATGGATTAATGTTCCTTGACCTATTAAGTAGGATGAATACAATATTGTATGCCATCACGTTTGTTGTTGTTGTTGTTGCTTGCTTGTTTCAAGTATTCTAAGGAAGGAAATGGAAGATAACTGGAGTGAAGAAGCAGGATAATCACCAAGTGGAATAGTGTTCTAAGAGGTAGGCCCTCTTAATCAATTCTAGCTTAAGGAGATTTTCCATAGATTGATTGTTTGTGGCTAGATCCACTCTTTCGGGCTAGAGGAATTGTTTGTGTTTGCACTAAGAATATACTTGCACCACAAATTGGTGACTCCGCCGGGGAGCCAATCCTTCTATTTGATTGATTGTCATTTTATGGTTTTGTGTGAACTTTTATAGTATCACCATTTACCTTTAGTGTTCTCTGATTTGCCTATTTTACTACTCTGAGCCTGAAATTTGCAGTGGAAAGTCTAGCCTTGGCCTTTGGTTTTTTTTTTCTTTGAATCCTCGGTCAACGCATTTATTTTTTTGATAGTCGCGCCAATCAGCGAGAGTTTCTCAAAAACAGTAGCGTCGGCCCCCTTCTATCGCTTGTTATCACAGTCGCACTGATTCCTATAGGTGGAGATCAAGTTTTACCCTAGATCATAGCCAATGTGTCTTGCCCTTCTGATTTTTGTCTCTCAGATTGTTTTGACTATGTTCTCCCTAGTTGGAAAGCACTTTTAGCTTGGTTTGTATGCTTGGTCGATTTGCATTTTATTCACTTGGTTTCTTGAGTTCTTGGATGGTGTATAACCCTAGGGCATTTAGGTCATCATCCATTCACTTGTTTACGTGCTCAAAACATCAAGTACATATTCAAATTTGCTCCTTGCATTTTGTTTGATTAGTCCTTTTGTTGCTTTGATTTCCATTTAACAAGTTTTGAAGTTTCGTTTGTCATTTTAACGTCTCTTTTTGAGCATGATCACATTGCTCATCTTGTTATTGGTTGGATTTTTGCTCCACTGGTTTGAAAATAATTCTCTTTTATGTTTTCTTGTGATTGATTTTATTGGAAATTTTTCATTGAAGTGTTTGTGAAAGATTCATTCCATCATTTCATTGAAAAATATATAATTCTAGTTTGTTGAATCAATATATTACATTAGTTAGCATCATTGAAGGCTAGAGTTGCATTGTCACTTGCATTGAAAAATAAATAAATTCTCTTTACTAGTGAAAGGACTACTTGAAGTACATTTGATAGGAAAGTTAGGAATTGGAAAGAGTGTTTTCATTATTTTGTTTTCAAAACAAGAATAGTGAAAAAGTAATTTTGATTTCAATTGCTTCTTTTGTTGCATTTGAGTGTGTTTTCTACTCTCATTAGTGTAGATAATTCATCGAATTAAAAGGGTCTCATCTCATTTAGCTGCATATAGGTGTTTTTTTCGAGTCACATCGATAAGAAAACTGAGACATAATTTCGAGATCAACTCTAAAATGTACTCAATTAACCTAACGCACATTTGAAATCTAATGATCATAATTTAGAAGGTATAGGCTAGAAACATGTTCCAGTGTCTTAAAACCTAGCAGGTATCATTCGCCTCAGCACTAGACAGTGCTAGTACAAATTTGTGCTCCCTGTACCATCGAGTATATAAAGGGAGACCCCACTAGGTTGCAATCCTTTATCCATAGAAAGCTGAGTCTGCCACCTAGTAAATGTGATACACCGAAGAAAACATTTGGGGAGATTTCTTGTTCATACTTCTCGGTTCATCGGGAGCTATTCTACAGTTCACGATTACATGGTAATACTTTTTGCCAGATCATCTTGAGTAGGAATTTTGATCTTTTTGACTCCATAAATATAAAATCTCTTGTCCTTTTGAGCTCGTTTCAAATCGAAAATGATAGAGTCACCTTTGCTTCTTTCTGGACTTTTAAAACATGAAAGAGCACCAATTTGTTTTTGCGTCTTAAAAAATTGTTTCCCACAATCTTATAACATTATTGTTAGTATTTTTTAGACCACATCGTGAGTATACATTTAAATACATTTTAAATCCCTTGAAATAAATCTCCTTTCTGGTTATTTGAGACAAAATCATCGTGGCTGAACCAACCAGTTTGATTAGTTCCTCTTCCTCTCCTCTATCTAAAAGATTGTTTGAGTAGCCTTTTCGTAAATTGCCTCAATCGCTTGAGGACCAAGGTGTTGAGCTTGGAATTATTCTGAGTATTCAACCTTTGTCATCTCATCCTCCCCCTTCAGATACTGGGTCAATTTCTGAAATTGGTCTAGAATCTCCAGATAATCCTATCCAGACTCCCAAGAGTCCGCTAACTTCTAAAGGTTATCTTGGACTGGTTGTTTATCCTCCGAATCCTTTGTTCGATCCTATTGTGATATCATCTCAACATCCATAAAATCCATACGATCAACCAGGCATTCTTTTGGAATTATCCCCTCAAACATCTTTGGTAGTCATCGTTGCCTGTTTTCACCCATGGAATCAGAAGGCGAAATCATAGTCTCCTCTCCGGGTCACTCGGAGGTTTCCACTCCATGCACATTTGAGGAGTAGGAATATCCTTCCCTCCTAAAGGTTTCCCTTACACGAGAATCATTCTAACCAGTGTTCATCCTGAGTTACCGTGTAATTACGTGAATTTAGCTCAGTTGGTTTCAGGCATGCCTACTGCCTCATCACTATACCACAAATCTATGTGGGCATCTAGCGCTATGCCTACCACATGTCCACTCATTTAGAACTCGACCTCCCAACTGATGGTGATTTTTGCAGTTACTTCAGTCCCGATGCAACCCACCATTCCAAATCCTCTTGTTTATTCGGTTCAAGTAACTTGTTCGGTTCAAGCGAAGATCTCGAGTCATGTCTCTGTCAGTTCTTCGATCCCTCCAGTAAGTGGGAAAGATGTGCCACTGCTTGGGGGGCAGAGTCCAAATGTTTCTATGATGTTTGGCACAACCAATGTGAATGGCTCACAATCTCACATGGTTGGGATGAACCAACACTCTTTGGGTGCCATTTCAAATCCTGCTAGTCTTGTTGGATCAAGCAATGTCCAGTACCAATAGCCCAATGTTGGTATGTCTGGGTCAAGTCACGTTCAGTACCGGCAACCCAATGTGGCTCAAGGTTAGTACCAACCTCTTTATGTTCCATATGGTTCACAAGCGATGGCTAATCCACCTTACATCCCTTAGTCTGGACCTTATGTCCAGCCTGGTCCATCCTTTACTCCCGGTGGGCATGGCCAGATACAGTTCAAGAACTTTCAAGGTGTCATTCCAGGAGCTGTTCAAGTACCTTTGCAGCAGCAAGGATAGCTACAACAACAAGGGAAACCTTTGTTGTAGCAAGGGCTATCCATGCAGCAACAAGGAAAACCTTTGTTGCAGCAAGGGCCATCCATGCAGTAGCAAGGCTAGATGATGTCAAAGTAGGGACAACTGCAACAACCGCAGGGGAAACCCTCACAACACTTATAACAAACCATGTAGCCGCAAATGCAGTATGCACCGCAATCCTCCCAGCCTATGCCTTCGCAAGTTCAACCTCTATAGCCACAGGGATAATCTTTACAGCTACAAGGTTAGCCCTTGTAGCGAGAAGGTCAACCGGGCAGCAACAACTCTTAGATTCATGTCAACAGGGTCAACCCTTGCAAGGGAAAGGCCAGGGTCAAGTCCTACAAATGCAGGCACAAAATCCTTATGTCCAAGGGCAACAGATTCAACCTCCTTTTGGCTAAGGACAACAAGTCCAAAATCCCTATGTCCAAGGGAAGTAAGTGCAGAATCCTTACGTCTAAGGGCAGCAGGTCCAAAACCCTTTCGTCTAGGGAAAGCAGGTCCAAAACCCTTATGCTCAGGGAAATCAGGTGCAAAATCCATATATCCAAGGCCAACAGGCTCAACAACCTTTTAACCAATATGTTGCTTATTAATAGCCTCTGGCCAGACAGTTCCAAGGATTTCAAGGTCAGAATCCTCCCTCCTGGCAAGGTAACCTATAGTGGAGGGAAAAATGCCATATGGAAAAAATCCTCCAATATGGGGACAAAATCCTTACTAATAGGGATGGTCCCTGCTAGTTGGGCCTCCTTATCGACCTCAAATAGCTTTCAATACCCAATTTCTGTTCTTGGCTACACTGGAATTGCCAGATGTGTCTAGACTCCCGAATGACTTGATTCTTCATTTGCCACACTGGTGTTGAGTTCCATCCAAGATTCCAAGTGATTGTCCAAAGTTTGAAGGAAAAGCGAAAGAGGATCCTCAAGCTCACTTGATGACATATCACCTGTAGTGCTCCTCGAATTCCTACATTGATGATTTCAATCGTCTTCGTCTTTTCCAACGAACTCTTATAGGTGTTGCAGCCAAATGGTATATCGATCTACCTCGAAATACCTATCATGACTTTAACACTCTCACCATGGCCTTCTCACACATTTATAGCTGTTAGTTTGCTATGAAACAGGCACCCATGTGCTAACGTCGCTCCAGCAAGATACTGTGAACCACATCTCCCATCACATCCATGAATGGAGACGTAGGCGCCATCTGATTAAGTATGAAATTTCTAATTAGTTGTTGACTGAGTGGTTCACCAAATAATTTGCCAACAAGATTGCCGAGGACATTTCTATGGGTGGATGCGTCACTGAGGAACAAGCCATCATGCATGCCCAGTATCTAGACCTTGTCTATTCACAATCTGGCACATTATATGAAGTTTTACCCAATGTGCCCTGACCATCATCTGATCAGATGACATCTAAGTCTCTAGACACACCTCCCGTTGATGGAGTAATTGGCTTAGTGACTCAGACCCCTACAAAATCTTCTTCCAAATAGAATTCAGTCTCCAACACTACTCCCAATGACTCCTCTCATAATTCATCTAGCCCTGGTAAAACCTTAAAGGTTCACGCATCCAGTCTAGTGCAATGGATAAATCCTCTAAAGGTAAGAAGAAAGGTAAAGGAAAGGGTAAAGTCGATGCCCCAAAATAGGATCCTCCTAATTCATCTGATGGTGATGCTTCCCAACAGAAACCTAAGTATCCATGCCTCATTTGTGAGGAGGATCATTATACTAAGGATTGTCCTAGACGGTCCGAAGTTAGTCATTTGCTCAAAGGGACCCCAGCTATCTTGAAAGAGCCCCTTCCATCCCAGCAGACTCAAATGGTAGACCAACCTCAGTCATCCACTTCCTCGGGTTCATAAGTGTTCATGATGAGTACCTCGATTAACATGGATGCTAGGTCAAAAGATGATCAAACTCCTACCCTGTTAGCAGGGAAAGAGAAAGAAGGTACCCCTTTTTCTTTCACCCCGTCTAGTTCTGGTCCTCTCCATATAGAGCAACCTAATCTTGATTTTTCCATTTGACCACCTTCTCGAGGTGTGATTTGAAATTTCTCATACCATCTTAACACTCGAGCCACTCAACATTATAGCATTTTTGAAGGTTTGGCTCAAGCACTATCAGCTATGTCTTCTCTCGAGGTCCTTCAAAGATGTCCTTCTCAGTGGAAATCATTATTGTTGGCTATTGGGGGTATTGATCCAGCTAACTCTAATCTCATCTATTTTGACCTAGAAAACCACATTCCTTGTTTACCTCTTCAAATTTCCTTTCTCATTTAGGTAATCATAAATGAGAAAACCATTCATAGGACTGTCATTAATGAAGGTGCTTCTACTTGCATCATGTTTGTCTCTTGTTGGAAGGAAAATGGTTCTCCTACTCTGAACCAGTCCCTTGACACTCTAGAATCTTTTGACGAGCACAATTCGTGACCATTCGGTGTCCTTCCCAACCTTGCCATTACTTTGGAGGGTAATATGGTACATGTTGAAGTAGAGATTGTTGACGCTAATCTTAACTACAATCTTCTACTCTGATGGAGCTCTACCCATGCCATGCATGATGTAGCCTCCTCCCTTTTTCTATGTGATTCATTTTCCCCATCAAGGGAAGATAGTCACAGTTGACCAAATGTCCTTCTTTGCCTCTTCCTCCTCGGATGACAATGTTTTGTATGTCAAGCACACTGGTGCTCCTTATGAGAGTATGGGGGCAGGACTCTTTAAATATGCTGCCTTGATGGGCATCTTTCCACTCCCACCTCCTCATGTTGTCTCTGTCAACATGATTTCGGTCAAGTATGATCCTTGGGTCATTCCTTTGCCATATCTTGTTGATACATCAGGCAAGGTCATGACGTTAATTCTCACAGAAATTGAATACATGGAAATTGTTTCGACTTCACCTTAGGTATCCTCTAATCATCCTATTTTGAGGACATCTCTCGATGCATATTCTCAATCCCCGTGGCTTGGTTCTTTAGAATTTCCCGATCCCTTAGCAAAGAATTTTATTTTTGATGAAAGTATCATGGAAGTCATGTCTCTGGAGGAAGTACCTTGGAATGACACTCATCATCATTCCTCTTTCTTGCCTAACGTGGTGGTCATGTCTATGTGTCTTGAGAAGTTATCTTCTCTACTGCCTATTGACATGTCAGTTTCTCCTAACATTGTCAATATTTTTCAACTGAGGACACCTTTATCTCTTCATGGATTCAGGTCTTTTCTCCCTCCCAAAGTTTTTACCGATTCCCTTTATTGCAATGGGGTTGTCATCTTATGACTCATAACCCTCCCTCGCCCAGGGGCCATGGGGACAGAACCTTATATGAATTCTACTCTACTATTTTGCCAAGTTGATGCTTACTCATCATGAGAATGGTAAAACTATGGTTTTCATCCGTGTTTATTGATTGTTCAAGTCCAAGCATGAATTACCTCAAAAAGTACTATGCTTAGGTCATCTTGCATGGATAGTTTTGTACAATAGTGAGTTATTCATTTTTGCACAGTGTGGTTTGGTGTATTGTTTTGAAAGTAGCTTTCCTACTTATTATGTTTCTGCATGCTTTGCAGATGTCGGTGTCTCCTCACATTGGTTTTGCTGATGGTGCTTGCTGTAGTATCTAGAATCTATCATCTATGGCATGGGTCATTTATGACCCCCATGGTGAGTTGATTTATCTTGAAGGCATATGTCTAGGTCAAACAACTAATAACATCACTGAGTACAATGCAGTTATCAAATTGTTGTGAGAAGCTATCACTCTTGGTATCCGAGAATTGGTTATAAACCTTGATTCAAAGCTTGTTGTTCTTCAACTCAATGGGAAATATTTCTTTAGAAACCCTCAATATATTGAGAATGTATCTACGTGTTCATCTGTTGGAAAGACATTATGATTACATTACATATCATCATATTCCTAGACACATGAATACATTAACAGATGCATTAGCTAATTATGTGTTGCATAGACATTTGCGAAACATGTAAAACTCAAAAAAAAACATTTGTACCATAGTAAGCAATGATGTACAACACACACACACACATATGTGTGTGTGTGTTGATAATGTTTGTCATACATCAAAACCTCAAAAAATAATATGTGTTCAAAATACATCTTTGGCTCACAGGCCTAAAAATATGGAATGTTAGACCTATGCTCTAAATAGCATGATGCTCATGGTAGCATGTAACCGCTCAGACTACGTGAGTTAGAAGTCGGAAAATCTGATCTGATACCCAAATCGTATGCCTTGATACTGACATGGGACATCACTCATCCATGCATACTTTGGGATCCCATGGGTAAATCCCTTGATATTCCACGTGATCTCCTCCTCATTGTCACTTCCCTCCTAATGATCAACCTCAAACTGTAGAGAAATGCGCTTGGCGATTGGGGACATCTCGACAAGGCATTCTAGTCCAACATCTTCATTCATAAAATCAAAATGTCATGAACACATATATCTTAAAAACAATAAAAAATGTAAAAGAATTAAAATTGTTTGTTTTTTACCTCCATCATCATAATCCTCCCCCTCTCAGAGCAGCATATACGGATCTCCACGAAAGTTGGTACTGCTGCAAAGCCAATCCTCCACTATGATCAGCTATCATTGTAGCCATGAGAAAAAGGAGGGCTTATAGGACATCTATTGGCCCCTGGTAATCCTGGGCATCAATGCACTCCAACGGACCATCTATGGGTCTCGTGGCATTGGTGGTTCCACTTCAACGAGTAGGTAGTGGAATCCGCTCAAGGAAGAAGGTCACTAGCATAGACCCGTAGCAAAACTACTTCAGGTTTCCCACCTTAGATTTTGATAGTTGGTGCTTCATGTTGGCTTTCATAGCTTCTTCCCAATTGAAAATAGTGGGCACCGTGTAGTCAATAGCATACTGAAACTTCGACTTGTTGGTCTCATGCTGCGCTTGGACCCCAGCCACTCTATTGATGGTCAGTAGTAACACTCTCAGCACAAGATCCTAAATAGTCATAATCTCGATCTTGCCACTTTTTTATTTGAGTGCTTCTGGGAAATGTTTTTCAAGTAGCATGGTCACACTTTCCCCAATCGGCCTTGACCCATATATATTGACTGTCTTCCCTCTCCGGGACAATCCTATGATGAAATAAATATCTGAAGTTTTCAACTCCAGCTCTTGGTCACCAATGATGAAAATTTCCCGATTCACGTCCCAAAGACTGATCAGATACCATAGTAATTCAGGTTGAGCCCATAAACTTTGTGTAAGGAAGAATTTGAGGAGCCAACAGTTCCTCAAAGAATCCAAGCAATTTGGTTCAGTTGTTTCTTAAGTGTCAATAACCTCATGCTCGCATTCCTTTCAATCTACCATTTTTCACAAATTTTTCCCTGCAAAAACCATATAATAAAGTCAATAATCATCTTTGGCTAGAGAAATTTGGATTCAAAAAAACAAATTGAGCAAAAAAAAGGAAACTTTTTGTTCACAGTGCTGACATGACTGTTTTAAAAATAGTACCTTCAATGGCACAGTTAACAATTTTAGCAACCCCTGATCGGCACGATTCCGTGCTCGGAAATCGCACCGACGGAGAGCAATTTTTTTTGACAAAACCTCCTCATGAAATCCAAAAAATGGTTAAAACGAGGTGAAATTAGTATGAAAGTGGAGCTTAAGGTCTTGGCTCTTACCTGCAACTAATGGCTCAACGAATGACCTCCCGGATCTCCCGCAATCTTCTCCAAAAAAATTAGGGTACAAGTGGGTAAAAAGCTCTTCACACAAGAGTAAATTGGTAAATGGTAAAAAATAATTAATTTTCCCTCCTTTTATTCATTTTTCATGAAATATTAGGGTTTTAAAGTATTTTTGACCTACTTTTCCTTAGAAAATGGATAATGCATTTACCTTTTTGTGCAGCGATAGGTGAAGGATTATCGAAGATGGTACTGGAGTCACGTTTCAGCTCTTTTCTCGACTCGTAAAACTCAAATGAAAATATCACCAAGTATTTTTCCCTTTTTGACTTGTAAAAGAGGATAAAAATGAGGGGTCTACTTTCAAGCTCTTTTCTGACTCTTTAAACACGAAAATATTGTCGAGCTCTTGTCATTTTGAACTCGTGAAACATTGCGAAACATCGTTCACCTAGTATATGCTTACCCCTTTTTCAGGCTAGAATGAACTCTTTACGAAAAAGGTACTCCTTCACTGAAATGTTCAAGCGGTTCTCTCAAGTATTATTTTCTACCTTTTTAGGATCGAGAGACACAAATGTACAAAAAGGGACCATGTGGAGTTTTCTTTTCTGTGTCTTTTTCAAACTCTCTAAACATGAAAAATATACCAAGCTACACCTTTGTCGGACTCATTAAAACATTAAATGACATTGCATTCATCACCATGACAGATGTCAGCTTCTCCTTCCTAGGGCTAATTAAGCTTACTAGGTCAGATTCATTTGAAGGATGAACTCATAGTGAGAGCACATGCTATCCCCTTCAAGCTTGCGATAAAAAATAATTGGGGTACCTTCCAGAAATGGTGGGGGGGAATGGAAATTCTATCAGTCGTGTTGGCAAATGGAAATTCTTCGTGTCAGGTTGGGATATCCTCCTTTTCATCATTGACCATCCTGGGTTGGACCGTTCATTTTTGCCTTCTATTTGATCTCTACCATGTCATCATGACCACTGATCTTATGGATCCAAAAGCTGCCAAACTCTAGAAGCATGTCACCGATATGTTCAAAAGTTAGTCCTTCTAAAATTACACTTACTCTTGATTCTTTGTATCATCTGAAATCATTTACATCCATTTGTCTCGTGTCGATGATGTGGGATACATCACGACCCTTCTTCAACGCGATCACTTGCTGTCAACTTCAACTCATTATCTAGGAAGCTGGACGAGAGACTCCTTTTCGGTACCTTAGAGCTTGCATGCCCTAATGGCAAGTTCTTCTCGCTCGATGACAAGCTGACATCATTGGCTTTCGATCGAGTGATTTCACAGGTGTTCGACATCAGTTCCTTTATTCACATTCCATGAACTGTGTTGTCGGTACCTTGAGATCCATTTTCATTATTGGTGGTTTCTCTCGCGCTTGTTAATGGTTCACATCATCGACCGGTAATCAAACGACTTTCTAGCATGTTCGATTTCAACACATTCATTCACATGTTGGGATTTTTACTTTGATCGGGTCATTTGGAGCGCAAGACCCTGGGCTCAGATTACACTAGTCCAGGTTGTGAGGTGATGTGACATGATCATGTTGATATACATGTCTCTTTCATATGGATGGTTGCGACCATACCATGAGTTGTTATATGTGATCCTTCTCATTATTGGATGGTTGCGACCATACCTTGGTTTCATTATGATCCTTTCTACTGGATGGCTACATCCATGCCCTTGATCCATTTACATTATCTTTCTCTAGATGGCTACGTCCATACCATGATTCATGTATCATTTCTCAGAGTTTTCAGTAATGTATATGTATCTATGCTTGCTTGTAGGTTTTCTGATGATGGACTCTGGTTCCCTGCTTCCACTTGTAAATAATTTCACCCCTCACTGTAGTCCAACCTTCACACTTTAGGGGGCATCTATTACACAACATTTTTTCACTGTCACTATACTCCCCATCCACGATCTTAGAGGACCTATACAGTGAATCCTACATGCTTTCCCATCATGAAGAAACTCCTAGTATGTCCCTCTTCATGAATAAAATAATTCCCCTTTGCATCATTTCCCACGAATATTCCTTTTGTCCTAGTTTACAAGACTGATGCTATTGACCAGTTTCCTCCTTGTACCAATTTGCAGAGATAAAACTAGCCCCTATGTCGTATGGAGCGACTGAGCCCTTTTCCAGTCACACTGATCCTCTTTTGGAAGGTTTTTTAATTATGGAACCGAAGCTTCCATGTCTAGAAGCTTCGTAGCAGAAGTCTGGTAGATGGTTGGGCCGAATGGAGTCGAGGAAGTCAGTTTGGGCTCCTTTCCCCTATTAGGATAGAACAAACATAAGAGATAATACCTTCTCCCATGATGAGAGGAACCATCTCCCATCCATCCAAGCTATATGAACCTCTTTTTTTCCCAAGAAAAATCTAGTTGGAATTTTTAGTTTTTGGAGTGAGTTTGAATGATCAGCAAGTCATCTATAGCTTGTAGGTTTCTAGTGTATGTTTGAGGGGGAATAGTGTGTTTTTGGTGTGGTTTGAGACTAGAGGGAAATAGGCTTTAAAACTCCCATTGTTGGGGCTATCCATGAAGTGCTAGTAGAAGTGTGGGAACCCAGATACATCAAAGGAGACCAACAACGTCAAGGCATTGGTTGTAATCTCTTTCTGATTTATATAAAAGAAACTATTGATTGATTTCCTACATGAAGTGCCATTTTACATCTTTATGGCTTAATGTTTCCTAAACTATTTAGTGGGATGAATACAATATTGTATGCTATCACGTTTGTTGTTGTTGTTGTTTGCTTGTTTCAAGTATTCGAAGGAAGGAAATGGAAGATAGTTGGAGTGAGGAAGTAGGATCATCACCAAGAGGAATAACGTTCTAAGAGGTAGGACCTCTTAATTGATTTAGCTTAAGGAGATTTTCCATAGATTGTTTGTTTGTGGCTAGACCCACTCTCTTGGGCTAGAGGAATTGTTTGTGTCCACACTGAGAATTTGCCTCCACCACATGATCCTGTTTTGTGACTTATTTGTATGTAATGCTCTCTCTAGTTTCGCTGATCCCAAACTTAGCCATTTTCAGGCTTCCCCTTTTCATCACACTTTCCACACTTAGAATCCTAATCAGGGGTGAGCGCATGTCATAGTTATAGTCACTAGTGGTGCATTCCTTACCCTTTACAAATGTGCAATATGCCATCGTAAGGGAAGCCTCTCTCATAAGAAATTGTGCAATATTGAAACACAATATCTATCACTCTCTTCTTGCTTATCTCTAAACACTACACCCAATACCTACTCTATCTTTCCTCCCATTGTGTAGTACACATTTACAATGTTCAATGGATCCACTCCTTGACCTATGTACTGGGAAACTGCACACACCCTGAGTCTTTCCCTATAGCACTGCGCATTGCATAGTTATATTGAGAAAGAATGCCACTCTTACCTCTTACATTTTCTCACTGCACCTAGAATAAGCCATTCTTGCTTCCCTAGTGCATTTCACAGTTCTAGTTGTTAGAACTTGTAGCCAAAAAATGATCAATTTTGACTTGTGCCTTAGTCAAATTGAGTAAATCAAATTTCCACATCAGCAAGACAACTTGGTGGCTAGTAACTTGTGTGACATGGCCCTTGTCTGCTAGTTAGCTCAGTAAATTCAAATTATAGGTTAGGAGTAGAGTTGTGCATGTAAATATTTCTAAGATTTAGCAATCTAGTTGAGTTATTGTTAGTTGAACTCAGTTAACTGGCACAAGTAGCTAGTTGAGTCAGTTGAAGGTCAGTTGAGTAGTAGAATTGTTGTTAAACTCAAATATCTCTCAATTAACTAGTCAATCAGCTAAAAAAATACACAATCATGCATGGAATTCGAATTGCCTAGCTGAGGTGGAGTAAAATGCATAATCCACAAATCATAATCTTGAGGTATTTTCTAAAAGATTAGATCTTAAAATACCCGCAAGAATAATCAATAACTTGTCTCAATTTAAGTTTGATGGAGAGGGCGAACTAAATATCCTTGGGAACTTCATTCGGTTTATTTAGTTTTTTCTCTTTAATGGAATTCATTGTTAATATTTTTAGATAATCTTGTTCATTCTCACCCTTTAAGTTTGTATCAAACAATGGTTTCATACATTACTAGTCGCTTCTATTCATTCTTTTGAGAAACTTGTTAAGGAGATTCATGAAGCCTTTGATAGGTATGATTATTAAGATGTATATAATAGGATCAATCAACTTAAAATGAAATTTGATGAAACATTATAGGATTTTCTTGACCTATTTCTTCATCTTTGCTACAAATTTCTAGAAGAAGATGTCGATTGGGATTTCATGGCTGAAAAGTTTTAGTATTTGCTTCAAATATATTTGAAGCAATTCAAGGTAGAATCGCTGAATGATTTTCCTTTTTGAACTCATATAAACCATGACACATCCCAAATCTATGAGAAGGAACCTACTATTCCTTTTGTTCCATGTCCTCCTCCTTTGTTAGTACCAATTTGGGTTCCTCCTTTCAATGATATTGAAGTTGGGAAATCTGGAAATCAAACCGAAAATCCCTCTTTTCCACCTTCAACAACTCTGGAAATCAAACCGAAGATCATATTGAGGAGAAATTGGAATGGTTTAATAATTGCAAGGACCCCAAGGTGAAGCTTGATCCTATGGTTTTTCAAAGTCACATCAATATGCATAATTCAAATCTTGAATTTTATTTTTTCGAAAGTATGATTTCCTCAAGGGATATCCTTCAATCTTTACCAATCATCTCTCCTAATTCTTTGTTCCTTAGTTTTCTTGATCAACCCACTTCAACTCTTAATGATGTTCAACCTGTTGAACCAAGAAGTAATAAAGAACAAGGTGATTTAATTTCACATGTAGAGGAGAAACGTGTTGAATATATGTCCTATCTTTCTTCCCTCTTTCAAGATGATAATCTCGCATCTCTGGTTGATCACCAATCTTGCAATCTTTATAACTTTTCAAATGATTCTAAGCCCTTAATTCAAGTCAAGAATTTTGAAAACCATCAAATTGACATCATGTTTCCACTAATACATGTTGTAATGAGTGCCCAAGTAAATGGGTTGATATATTTTCTTCATCAGAAGACTTAGATTTGCAAGGTATCGATTCATATTATGTTTCTCATATTTTAAAATATCCATTTGTGGGTTATATACTCTTTTAATTTATAATGATCATGAAATTCCTTTTATCCATACATTTTTAGATGACAAACTAGAAGAGGTAAGTTATCAAGTTTTTGAATCCTTGGTTTAATGAAAGAAAAGTCAATCTGAATGTCACATCGATATGACTTTCTCTGACTATTATGCTGATGAAAATTATTTATATTGAATTGATTTTCAGTTTTCTCATGATATGCTCTTAAATTCACATCCCTCCCATGACCAAGGCATTGTATTGGGTAACAGTGGACGTTCAAATAATATCATAGAGCATAACACACATATTTATCTATTGCTTTTACAAGCCAAAGCTAATTTAGTTACAATTGGTGTTTCTCCTTCTAAATCTTTTCATATTTCCTCATATTTAGAGCATGTCAGTTTTTATTGCAACCAAGTACAAGATAATGTGGTTTCATGATTAGATGCTAAAGATTGATCATCATGTGTTTAAATGTAAATCTTTCATAAGCCATGAGGAAGATGTCACAAATCTAAATGATCAAGGGAGTTTTTTTTATTTAAGCATCCAAATAATCTATCCATTAAGACTCTGATATGATCAATATTAAATCTGACCAAACTAGTGGAATTAACAATGTTTTCATTGATACCTCTGACGATAGTGGTGCATTTCTACCTGCTGTTTTTTCAAAGCCACCTAAATTCAATGATCCACCATAAGAATTTTCAAAGATTTATCAAGGAGTCGAGGCACTTCATCCCCTACTGATGGTTATGTTAGGTTATTTCAATCCTGATGAAACCTCTGAACTAAGTGGGATCTAGATTTTCGTGCACAATTCTTTCCTTAACATTATTCCATTTGATGTGAGATCACTGGTGAAGGAATTTAAATGTTTTCAAGTTAATTATCTTAAACCTCAAGATAGAGTTTCTGATCAGATGAAATATTCTTGTTTAGTTAATTCTCCTTCATGTAAATCCCTTGTATCAAACCCAGGATTGGAGTGCATATCATACACGGATGTACGCAGTTTCAAAGCTTGTCATTCTGATCGTGAAGACAAAGGTCATCTTTGGTTGGAATATTTATCCCTCTCTAATGCTTTTGAGATTGATGACCTTCTCATCCCCCTAGTTTATGTTATCAATTTAATCATATTTCTAGCAAAATCTTCTTCCTTGAGTGTTATCAAATTCTTAAATCATTCGATGGATCAAAGCCCTTATGCAGATACGGATATTGCATTGGATTTAACACAAGAGAATCAATAATATTATATGCTAACTGATCAATTTGATCATAACACCTATTTTAACCACTGTATTTCAAAGTATCATATTCTCGCTGGTGTGTTTAATGATAGTTGTTATGATTCATTATTTCATTATTCAAATATTTGTTGAATAGTTGAGGCCCTTCAACTTTTGATGATAGTTATATCAGGTCCTCATCATCTTGAAAAAGTTTCTTAATAGGATCAAATCAAATTCCCATCAAAAGAGAATCTTAATGATTTAAATGCGTTAGTTGAAAATTCATTTTCCCATGAGCATCAGGGTTTTCAAATTGGTTTTTTTGAAAATCGAGATCGAATCACTGAAAGGTTAGAGAAATCTTGGCAAGCTCCATTGTTAATAGTAAGTTTCCATATTTCTTGATGTTTGGTAGAACTGGAAACATGAATGGATGTACACTCACAAGTAGCCTTAAAAGTTTGCATGATAATCATTTCAATCAATAAGGTAAAGCTCGAAACTAGTTAAAGATAGTTATTATGGGACATCATTCTGCTGATAAGCACGACCTTTAGTTTATTACACATGTCATTCAAGTTGTTATCTTTACTTTTTCACATTACTTTATATTGGTTTTAATTGTTCATATCTTTGTGTTGCATGTTGGGAGTAGTTATGTTGGTTACATTGGAAATTTCATTACACTTAGCCTTGAACTTCTATCTCAATAGGTTAGGAGTAGGTATAGGTGCATTTTAGCACTCTAGTTGCATTGCAAGACCTTGCATCTTACCCTTACCTAGTCCTTGCATTTGGTTTGTCTCCCATGTTGATTTTTAGTTAAGGTTTACTTCTACTATGCATTTGCTTTTGTTTTTTTGTTATGCCTTGCCTTTTCTTTATTTCTTTTGTTTAATAAGGCCCTACATGAAAATCAATCTTGTATGGCTCAAGAGGACAATATGGTGAATTTTTGAAAAGTCAATTCTTATGACAAAAAAATATTAGCTAATCTATCTTCCTATTCTTTGTTTGGGCCTACATATATTTTAAAGTTAATGATGTCTGAACAAAAATTACAATTCATTCAAATAGAAAACTATAAGAAAATCCATGATGCCTGTATCTATTTTAGGATATCCATTCCTTGACTTGGTACTATAATTTTATGGTGTTCTTCTTGTTGATCTAGTTGATTAGGTAAAGGAAGGGGAAAATTAAAATTGAGCATATCAATTTGAGAGGTATATATAACTATATTTGAAGGAAAAACCTCTCTTTCTCTCAATAAGTTAAGATCCCTTTTCCACCTAGGTGATATAAATTACAATAAAATTCCAATGAGAATAAACTTATACATTAAAACAAAGTGTGAAATAAGAGAAAGGATTCCTATGTAGAGAGGTGACGCAAGAAACTTCGTTAGGGTACTGGACAAGCTTACTGGTAGCGAAGCAATGTTTGTGTTCCTTTATTGACTCCACTGAGTTACTGAAAAATCTTGTTGGTAGTGGAGCAACAACAAGTATGAAAACTAAGACTATGATCATCTTAAACTTGTTACTACACATTACCCTTCTCCTAGATCGAAAAGATTTTTATGTGGTAATTTTTGTTAATATGTTCAACCGAGAAAGGGAATAGAGGATACTATATCTATAATTGGCTCAAATGGGGAAGCCAAGATAGTCCTCATGATGAATCAATCCTTCCTGAAATAATGAGACCTTGCACTCAAAGATAAGACCTAAATATAGAAGCTGGATTTCTACCAGTGTGTTTCCAAATGTTGATGCTGCAATCAACACCCTCCAAAGTTTTTCCTACACTTGAATTTTGGAGCCTATTGAGGATATTATGATTTGTTATTCTAGGTGAATCATAGTCACTTCATGGTCAATTGATGATTTTCTAAGAAATCAAGTCTTATTCTCTAATTCTAAGTGTCAAAGTCACTTTCTCATACATGCTCAGTCCATGATGAATTCATAAACGTAGTACTTCTTCATATGCAAGCTTAGCTATGCATTGCGCAACTCCTTAAAGTAAGGCTTGTGCAATATATAGGAATAGTGCTTGTGAAATTCTTAGTATAGAAAGTTTCACAACCTATGTTGATAGTTAGTATGCAATATAACTTGTCAGTCTCTCTCACTTCTAGTTGTAATTGTTTCATCATTCTAGTGAGTATTCTCGATTGTCGCTTTTACGCACCGATTGTTTAACAAATGTCACGTTTACTTTTGTGTCTATTGTTTTTGCTTGATTTCACTTTTATAAGTTTCATTTTCACTTTATCTTCGCTCTAGCATGTGTTTCTTTCTCTTTCTTTAGCTTTTGTGAGTGTCATTTTCACTTTTTATTACTGTTGTGAGTGTCGCTTTTAACTATTTCCACTTTTGTACGTGTCACACATTCACGCAACACTAGAGGAAATTATAGCATAATATTATGCATTATTCGATCTTATATATAATAATGATATGTGCTAGAAACTCTCTCACAACTTAGCACGCTTTCTAGCTGCAATCAACACTTGTTTTCTAACTTGTATTCTAAGTGTCACAAAGCTACGATTTAATTGTCACACTTAGAAATAAGTGTCACTTTGTTCTCATTTCAAGGTATGCATGATGATTTTGAGTACTATGCATCCTCTCGACTTGTGTTTTATGAAATTCATGTGCGTGATCCCATTTTGAGACTTGTTTGTATGTTATGCTCTCTCTATTTCCTTTGATCCCAATCTTAGCCATTTTCAAGCTTTCCCTTGTCATCAAACTTGCACACTTAGAAATATTATGTGCATGTGTGTTATTTCTCATTGCATGTTTGTGATTGACGTTCTAAATTATGAATTGAATTCCATAGAGTAGTAGGGTAGGTTTTTCTCTTGTGATTTTGATTAACTTCATGAGATGTTGGAAATACACACCATAATTTATACATGGTATCAGAGTAGGATTCACTATAGAGCATAAATTTCAAAGTTGTTTGTCAGGAGTTTCGAATTTTCAGTTCAATGTAGCGGGATCTCTTCAGAGATGAGAAGATGACCTTGAATGGGTTGAGGCTATAGTATGCCTTGGAAGGCAACTCCATCCTTTCGCATGGAAGGATCGCATTGAGGCGGTATTGGATTATAATGGATTGCTAGAATACATCAAGAGAGATGTTGCAAAACCAAGGGGATCTAATGTCTAGAACCTTACTCAATAGAATAGAGATGTAGCCAAAGCGAGAAGAATAATATTGGAGGGAGAATAGGACCAGAATGTCACCAATATCCATGGGAAATAAATACCTTATGCAATGTGGCAAGAAGTGACGGGTCTATTCTAGCATACCATCGATAGTAGGAAACTAGTTCTCAAGGATAAACTTTGAAATATCAAGATGAAAAAGAATGAAACTATTCAACAATATTTGAGGAGGTTCACACAAGTTCATGATGAGCTTGTAGGGGTTGGTGTTATTGTTTTAGATGATGACTTGATAAGCCTATCCCTTCTAGGCTTTCCCAAGAGTTGGCATAGCTACCAAGATTCGATGAATGAGAGGGATAAAATATTGAATTGGGAACTCTTATGGTCCAATATGGTACAGGACGAAATAAGGCTGAATACCAGAGATGAAGAAAACTTTACATATTTTGGAAAGGGAAAGAAGTGAAAAGGGAAGAAATCTCAAGCCAAACCAAAATCTAGAAAAGCAGGAAAAAATATATATTTGTCCAAAATTAAATGCTTCCATTGTCGTGAATTCAAGCACTATGCGACGAAGTGTCCACACAAAAAGGAAAGAAAGAAGACATTAGGAGGAAAAACAAGTGAATCTTTGGCTTCATAGTTTGAGCTTGAATTTACCCTTATCACATGCATGACCAACACAGTGATGGGGAGTGTGTGGTACTTAGACTCAGGTGCATCGTTGTACATGATAGGGAGTAGAGACTTTTTCAGTGACTTGGAGGAGAAAGATCTCTAGATGCACATCGAGATGGGGGATGAAAAAAGGTAGAACGCGAACAGGGTTGGTACAATCATCTCTTAGAGGGATTTAGGCTCCCGTCTTAGGCTCTAGGATGTCATATTCACTCTAGGCCTAAAGAAAAATATCATATTTGTTGCAGTTTTAGAAGAATGTTGTTGTGATGTGATCTTTAGCATTTAGGAAAAACATTCCTAAGAGACATAGCCACAGTAAAGGTGAAGCAGATCAAGGTTCATGTGAAGAACCTGTATAAGCTAGATGTGGAATATTGTGATGCATTAAGAAATAAGGCAGATAAAGTGAAGGGTCGTGATTTCGGTGAACTTTGGCTTAAAAGACTTGGCCATTTTCATCATGGTGCCTTGAATATTATGCAAAAATTACCACTGGCCTCCCTAAAGGAGTACTTGAGCAGTAGGATGTATGTAAAGGATGTACCTTGGGGAAGTACACAAAATCCACATTCCATGATCGGGACAAAAAGAACATGTAGTGATCGAAAGGATCCACTCTAATGTCTGTGGACCTTTCTCAACAACCTCCACTACCAGACATAAACATTTTTCATTTTTATTGATGAGTTCTCATGAAAGTGTTGGATCTTCTTCATCTGGAAGAAATATGAGACATTCTCCAAGTTCGTAGAATTCAAGGCACTGGTTGAGAAAGAAACCAACAAGAAAATGAATCCTCTCATGAGAGATAATGGAGGTGAGTACATGTCGAATGAATTCAAAACATTATGTGTAAAAGAAGGCATTCGATGAGAGTTGACAACACCCCACAACCCATGGAAGGATGGGGCGACAGGGAGAAATAATTGTAGCATTGTGGGAGCAGTGAGGGTGATGTTGCATGACCAAGGCCTACCTATGCATTTGTGGACTGAAGCATGAAACACAATAGTTTATTTCCAGAATTAGATTCCTCATCGGATTTTGGGAATGATTACACCATAGGAGGCTTTCTCTGGGAGAAACTCAGATGTGTTGCACTTTAGGATTTTTGGAGCCTCTGTTTACTTCCATGTATCTAAAGAATCAAGGAAGAATCTTGAGCTAACAATAGAGTTGGGGGTATTTGTGGGTTACACAGAAAATCCACTCAAATACAATGTGTAATTGTGATCCCTTAGAGTGATAGATGTGTGAAGGGATGTAAAGTTTGATGAGGATATAATGATGTAGTGCTCTCTTGAGAGGGAGCTTCATATGCCACTAAAAGAAGAGCTTTTAGCTCCAAAGGAGGAGCCTCATGAAGTTTTGGAGAAACCACAAGTAGAGGAGAAAAGAGTGAAGACATCCACTTATGTAAAACCATTTAGAGAAGGCAAGAAAAGGAACAGGGAAGTTGATATACATGTGCAGGATGCGAGGGAGAATGTGGGAGCTCCTTCAAATTTGTGAAGCCAGAGAAGGTCAACCGATCGATGCACTAGCTAAATGGCTCTAATAAGTGAGCTTGTAGAGACCGAGCATCCTATTTTGAGGAATCAATAAAGAAACTTATATGGGTTGATGCAATGGTGGAGGAATACAAATCCATTATAAATAATAGTGTTTGGGAAGTGGTCCCAATTCCAACAGATAAATCCTTTTTGGGTTCGAGACGGATCTTCAAGGTTAAGCATGCAGTAGATGGAAGAATAGATAAGTATAAGGACATATTTGTAGCCATGGGATACTCTCAAGTTTAGGGAGTTGAATATGAATATATCTTTGCTCCTGTACCAAGGTAATCATCCATTAGATCAATTCTTGCACTCACTCCAAATATGGGGTGGAAGATCCACCAAATGGATCTAAAAACAAAATTTCTCAATGGAGTTATTAAGGATGAGGTGTATATCGAGAAACTAGAAGGTCTTGAGACATTTGATCGAGAGTATCATGTGTGTAGAATTAAGAAAGCATTGTACAGTTTCAAACAAACACTATGTGCTTTATATTCCAGGATCGATAGTTATCTCATTGGTTTGGGCTTCACCAAAAATGAAGTGGATGAAAACCTCTATCATATCTTGGTAGAAGGTAAATTGCTTATTATCATCTTATATGTTGATCATTTGATTTTAATTGGTGATTAGTAGTTGATTAGATCTTTCAAGGAGGACCTTGTAAGGGATTTTGAAATAAAGAGCATGGGTCTCATGCACCGCTTACTTGAGTTGGAAGTATGGAAAGGCGATGGGGAATTGTTTGTCTCTCAAGGCAAGTATGCAAATGAGATACTACAAAAGTTCTGCATGGAGAGTTTCAAACCCATGGAGACACCTCTAGTGACCAACTAGGGAAAGGAGGATGCCACTTCAGGCAAGGAAGTGGATGCTACCATTTATCGAAAGTTATTGGGTTCACTTATGCATCTTGTGAACACATGACCAAATATGTGTTATGCAGTGAACCAACTGAGCCAAGCGATGGTTAGGCCAACCAAATTATTTTGGGAGGAAGCAAAGCATATTTTATAGTATCTTAGAGGCATTACCCAAATTCGACTATGGTATAGATGGACAAAGGGAGTGAATTTGTGTAGCTTCGCATATGCAGATTGGGTAGGGAGTGCTCCAGACTAAAAGAGTACATTAGGTGGAATTTTCAGTGTTCGTCTGCAACTGTTTCCTGGTACATCAAGAAGCAAAGATCTGTGGTGCTCAACTTGACAAAAGAAGAATACATGGCTATAAGTCAAGAAACATGTGAAGTGATCTGGATGAGAAAGATACTTGTGGGATTGTTTGGTTAGATGATCGATAAAAATGTGATCTATTGTGATAATCAAATTTCATCAAGCTCTTTGAGAATCTTGTATTTCACTATCGATCCAAGCATATAGATATCCAATATCACCATTTACGGGACTATGTGCGGAGGTAGATCATGTTGATACAATACATTCCAAAAGAGGAACAAGCTGCAGACATTTTGACAAAGGCCTTTTCAAAAGGGAAGTTTGAGTTTCACAGGTGTAGGATAGTGGTGGTTGATAATCCCTTTCTTACTGAGAGGGAGTGTTGAAAAATGCAACAATAAATTCTCAATTTTATTTTTCCTTGATTAAATTGTGAAAATTAGAATTTCCACATCAACAAACAACTTTGATGCAGTTAACTTGTGTGACATGGCTTGTGTCAGCTAGTTTACTCAGTAAATTTGTGTCAGAGGAGCTAGAGTTGAGTTAAGCATGCGTGATTTCTAATTTGTACAAATCAAGGTCAGTTATCTCAATTTTTTTTCCAGTTAAACTAGTTCCAACTGTTGGGGGAACTTGTGGAAGGTCAATTGTACAGTGGGACTTCAGTCTAACTCAATGATCATCCAATTAATTGATTGATCAACCCAAAATAGCTAGTGCATGTATAGAATTCGAGTTTCCCAGTTATGGTGGATATTCCAAGGCAGTGTAACATCAATTGTAGACTAGTCTTTAGTGTACAAGTGTTGCATGCAGTCCGATGATCAAGCTTTGGAATTGCACAATCCATTTTGGAGAAATTCCTAAATAATAGGGGCTTGATTTCTTAATGAATTATGCAAGGAAATAGGGGATCAAGTAGAGGTATAAATTCACTAAGTCTAGGTCAGAGCTTCTAAGTGAGTAGAGAGATAGGTTATTCACTTATAGGTTGTGCTCAGTTGAGGAAAGAAATTGTAATACATCTCTTTTCATCAGATTAATGCAAGCAGGAATTGGGGTTTTTAGCATATTACTTTCCCGAGAAAAAATATTGTGGGCATGTGTGTTATTTATCATTGCATGTTTGTGATTGATGTTCTAAATTGTGAATTGAATTCCACAGAGAGTATTAAACTGTCATATATAAGTCTAGTATCATTATGCATATATAAAATTATATAAGCAAAAAGTATTTTCAGGCTCCTTCAGAGCTATTTAATCTACTATGTCTATATAGGGTCTATGGTAGTGCTGATGGAAGGTTCCATCCCTCTGCTCTAGTATCCTCCATGTCCCTATAGGCCTGTGTGCTGCTTCCTTGGATAGGAGATCGACAACTATGTTCCACTCCCTGTATATATGATGACAAACAAAAGTGTCAAAAATATTGATGAGTCTATGAACTTCTTCCATGATATGAATCAAAGAATATGCATTGCAATTTGTAGTTTTGTTTATCCAATTGCATACAATTTTTGAGTCCCCGTATAGTTTTAAGTTTCTGCAATGTTTTTCCAGTGCAATTTGTATGGTATATTTGGATGTGATAAGATCAACAAAATTGTTTATGCCCCTCCCCAATCCCATTTGTATTTTGAAAGAATGAGATTTCAAAAGGTGTAGTATGGCACCACCCCCACAACCAATGTCTTGTGCTGAGCCATCAAAATAAGCCCGAGGATGTGAATGATTTATGTTTTTAGGGATAATATGTTTGGGAGTAGAGCTAGATTCATCCTCGGGAATGATTTGGTAATCAGATAGGATGCAAGTTGTGATAGTCGACCAAAAGGGGGGAGAGTTCTGAAAAGTGTATCGATTTCGAGCAATCCAGATAGCCCAGCATGTGAGAATAGGGATATTTCTAGCTCTCGTCAAGGAGGAGGTAGACCACAATGCTTCCCAAGCCTCACGAATGCACATGCCCTTCCATTGAGGGAGAAAGGGTAGATGAGAGTGTATATAACTCCATAGATCTTTTATGGCTGGGCACATGAGGAAGAGGTGATCCACAAATTCATTATCAACTTTACATAGACTGCACTCGAAGGGTCCATGGAAAGATATTTTGCTTAAGCTATCTCTTGTGGGGATCTTGTTCCTCAGAATGGTCCACATGAGGAGCCTCGTTCTGGGTGGTGCTTTTAACTTTCTTATGCTACTCCACAAAGTTTCACATAGTGGTGGTTTATTAGAGTCCATTAATACTATATAACCTTATTTTGTTGAGTATTTCTCGTTCTTTGCTAGTTCCCATATTAGCTCATCCTCTCCTTGCATTATTCTAATATGTGATTCAGTAAGGGCCTCTGTGTATTCATTCCAATGATGTTGCCATAGATGAGGGATCTGTAATCATTGCCATAGATGAGGGATATGTAGTTCCCTCCTAGATTTCCAATCTTTTTGTGCAAATGTTGAGCATTCTCTATCCACTATGTGACTAAGATGAGTGATCCCCCTGGCAGAGAGATGGGTTGTTAGCTCCTCAGGCAGTCTGTGAGAGTTTCCACACTTGATCCAGGGGTCTATCCCTAGTCTGACCGATGATCCCGAATGTATTCTCCATGTGAGACTATCCCAAATAAGAGATTGATTGTAGAACTGCTTTCCATATTATTGATATGCCAACATAATTCCACTGTGGTTGACGTAGCCATTTCATGAGACTTTGAGGAGCAATCTATTTAGAGATGGCCACCATTGTCCATAAGCTATGTGAGTGTTGGGTATCCGACCAAGTCCACATTGACTAGAAGTGGGAGGATCATGGGTTATAAGGATGGACCAAATATCTCCATTGGTATGAGGCCTTTTAGGGTAAGTCCAAAAGCAAATCCATGAGGGCTTAGGCCTAAAGTGGACAATATCATACCATTGTGGAGATATGTGGTGTCCAGAATCCTTACAAGTGGTATCAGAGCCATGCCCTAAAGTTAGCCAAGTGGATGAATCCTCGGAATGCCGAACGAAGGTGGTGGGCCCCATATCACGATGGGATCCGTGGATGAGCTCGGTTAGACAGGCGGTGTGCTCCGGATTCTTCATGGACGTGTCCTGATCCCAACACGGTGAAGAAGAGTTGACCTGGGATAGAGCAAGCTCTCGAGGCAGGTGGTGTTCCATGTAAGGCGTGTGCTTCCAACGCATTGGAGCGGAGAATCCTGGTTGGTAGAGAGTGGACGGATGGATAATTGTTTGAGGGGAGGCTCAATGTTCCTTTGTTCGAGGGGAGGATTGTTGGGTATACGACCAAAGTCCCACATTGACTAGAAGTGGGGAGGATCATGGGTATATAAGGATGGACAAATATCTCCATTGTAATGAGGCCTTTTGGGGTAAGTCCAAAAGCAAATCCATGAGGGCTTAGGCCCAAAGTGGACAATATCATACCATTGTGGAGATATGTGGTGTCCAGAGTCCTTACAGTATGGGTCTTAAGGGTAGGGATTTCAATTGCTGCTTCCCTTCAAATATTTGGCAACTGTCCAATGATTTAACAAATGAAAAGACATCAGCAAACAAGGTGGGCCAATAATATCCAGGCCTGAGGATCTTTTGAGCTGTAGTTTTCTAATAATGATGTCCTCCACATATGCTGGAATGAAAATGCTGCATAACTGCCATGGATTGTTCTTTGTCCAGACACCTCAGAAGAATTCCAGAGGGGTCCCTCCAGTAGAGCAGGTTTTCATGAATTCAATATCTAGTTGCCTTGAGCTTAACAGTTCTAACTTGGCTGGGACTAAGGCCTAGGGGAATTTCTAGCTTCAGTAAGAATTGAGCTATTGCAGAGTACCAATCAGAAGAAGCTATATTTTCTGCCGATGATTGATTTTTCCCTAGTTCAACCACTTCTTCTTCTGTCTGACCATTCTATGAAATTGTGCTTATGAGACTTATGTCTAGTGTTTTGTAGTTTTCTTTAGCCATTAATCTGGCAAGGCCCTGACCTCTGACAAGCTTGGTGGGCTTCAATTCTATGCTAAATTCAATAAGCTTTGCAATCCATTTAGCCCTTCTTCCATCAGCATCAGGTTGCGTAGGACATCTTTAATTGAAGCAGAAGGTACATACACAATTATCTTGGAATGCATAATGTAAATTCTGAAGGCTTTCAAAGATTTTATAAGAGCATATGCCTATTTCTCAATAATATCATACCTCAACTTAGCATCCCTTAAGGTTTTGCTGAAAAATGCCACTAGATGCTCTGAACCTCCTTCATCTGCTTGCAATAAAACTACTGCAAGGGTGTCATCAGAGGCAAATGAAAATATATGGAACTCCTTGTTGTAATCTGGACTGCTTAAAGTAGGAGCTTCCATAATGTCTTTCTTAATGGACTCAAAGGATCTTCTTACTACATCAGTCCATTTGATCTTTGACCCCCTTTTCAACATGGAGGTAATATGCTTCACAAGTTCTGCAAAATTTGGGATAAAAATCCTTACGAAATTAATTTTTCCCAGAAAGGACTGAATATACTTTTTTGATCTCGGGACAGACAAGGTCTGTATTGCTCTTACTCTTTCTGGGTCAATCCGGACACCTGCAGCAGAAATCACATGTCCTAACATCTTTCCTTCTTCTAAAGCAAACTGTGACTTTTTAGGATTGACTGAAATCCCAAACCTTCTGCACTTCAAGAACACTTTCTTCAAATGATGCAAATGGTCATGATGGCTACTGGAGTACACTGTTATATCATCTAGGTAGATAAGGACAAACTTATCCTTCTCTCCTACAAATGCTATATCCATAGCTCTCTGAAAGGTGGCTCCAGCATTCATCAACCCAAGAGGCATCTTAGAGTACATAAAAGTGCCCCGAGGGGTGGTGAATACAATCTTCTCTTGGTCATCTCGATGTACAACAACCTGGTTATACCTTGAAAACCCATCCAGGAAAGACATTACTTTAGCCCCTGAGACCTTCTGCAGCAAATGCTCCATCTTGGGTAGAGGATAATTGTCTTTCTTAGAGCATTTGTTTAAGTTTCTGAAATCAACACAGAGCCTGATTTCTCCACTTTTCTTCCTCACCACCACCAAATTAGCTACCCATTTTGAATATCTAAGAGGGACTATGATTTTGGCAGCCATTAACTTCTTGATCTCTTTTTCAATTAGAGGAAGGAGCAAGGGATTTATATGCCTTAGCTTCTGCTTAAAAGGGATGGTGTCTTTCTCTAAAGGAATTTTATGTTGGATGATCTTTTTGTCATATGTTTTCAGGTCACTATATTCCCAGGCAAAGACATCAACAAATTGCTTCATTAAATTGCAGTACTCAGAACTTTGGGTAGCAGATAGATGGGTGGACAGATTTATGTATCTTGGTTGATCTGGATTCCCTATATTATGCTTACAGATTGCAGATTGGTCTTCTTTTTGGGCAGCCTTATAAGGCACATCATTCAAGTCAAACAACCTTTCTAAAGGGACTAGAACTTTAGGTATTTGATTGCTGGGAAGCTGGACAATGCTATCTTTACCAATTTTGTTTCTAAGCTGAGGCTGGGGACTTCCTTCCAAGGCTTCATGCTCTTGGTCAATTTGCATTTCGAAGAACTCATCAATGACTTGCAGAAATCTGTTTACCTCATCATCATCCTAAAAAAATTTCCAATGCTGGACATTATCAGGCAAGGATAGTCTGTATTTCACTTGGACTTCATAAACTAGTCTAGGAGGCATGGGAGGGATAAACATGCTAGCAGACACAACAAGAGAATAAGCAAGCTGATTTTTAACTCTAGGGATGAATAAGATACAAAAATAATCAAAAGAGCCTTTAAGTCTCCATACCTCATCTCTATATGCTTTCAGCCTTGGGTGCTTTACTTGAAATGTTTTGTTGACTTGTTGAATGATAAGATCAACATCTCTAAACACCTTAATACTTCTGATTCCTCTGCTTTTAGTTGCATTAAGGCCCAATATCAGAGCCTCATATTCTGCTATATTTTTGATGACTTGGAAAGCCAACTTAAAAGATAGATGTGTGCTTTCTTGTTTTGGAGAAATCAACACCACCCCTGCTCCTGCAATTTCCCTTGAACATGTTCCATCGAAAAACATCTCTGAAACTTGACTTCCTTGCTCTCCCAGGGCCTGGACTATTGGTTTCTTGATCTGCAATGAGGCCTTCTAGAATTCTTCAATTTGGAGGATACATGCTCCAAAATTGGTGTCCACAACATAAATGGGATGATTAGAGGGATTCTTCCCATCACTGATGATGTAGGCCAGCTGTGCTTCTCTATACAATCTCTTGCTTTCCCCTCCAAAAACTGGGACGGCGGCATAAGATAAATCATTTTGTAATGTCCCACCTAGTATCTTAATCCACCCTCTGGAAGCAACATGCCAAACTTAGGGGGAACATTTCCCACCACAATATCCATCATCATGCACTTCATGGGCAGCTGAGTTAGGGTAATGGCAAGGTCTTTGATTAATCCTAGGCACTTTACCTTTCTTGAATCAAATGAGAATAAATCATGATATGGTCTGGTAATATCAAGGCCTAACTCTTTCATGACAACTTTACGCATTAGATTGTGGCTGGCTCCTGTGTCCAGCAGGCAGTTATGGAGGGTTTTGTCATGAATGGTCATGGAGACATAGAATGATGGGGAACTATTATCAGTAGGTTCAGTCATTGGGCTAAGCACAGCTGCAAGCTTATCATCTTGGAAATTAACATAGTTCGCGGAGGCTTGTGAGGCTTTTAGCTCAAGAGCATCAAGGATAGGATTTCTAAAAACTTCACTCTTTACAAGTTCTATCAAAGGTACATATATTTTTAACTTTTGGACTTTAAAGATAAAATGGGAAGGGGACTTGTCAGGACCTCTTACCTCTTGAGCTGGTGCTTTGAGGATGACTGGGTCAGCGACTGGTCCTTTCTGTCTGATATTCTGTGGCTCTGTTGGGACAACAAATTTTTGGGTAGGATTCTCCTTGGCATTGTTTGCTTTTGACCTTAGATCGTATCTTTTCTACTCATCAGTCTACATAACAACCTCTCTGTCCCACCTTTGACTAGTTTGGTCCTACAGCAATGATTCTTCGTAGGCAACCAATGTCAAAAAGGCAGCACTACCTTTATCTTCCATGCAATGAATTTCATCCTCTTCTTCAAACTGATCCTCCTCCATGACTGCATTTTGGAAAGGAGCCTTAACCTTTTGTTCTCCATCAGCTTCTTTACCCCTCTGAATGATCTGAAATTGTTCATTTGATCTTCTAAATGGATTTCAATTTCTTGGAGAAAATGCGTTTGGAAGACTTGTTTTTCCTGAGCTCTGCTCAACCTTCAGCTTAGATATCTCGGCAGCCAATGACTCTATCATCTTAGTCATTTTATCTAATTTAGGTTTTGAAGATGAAACAGAGGAAGAGGAAGCCTCACCTCTCTGTCTCCTTCTATCAGCATGAATTTTGAGCTTTTCTTAGCCATGATATTAGACTCCACCTCTAGGGATGCATCTTGCATTTTAGCTAGAGTGGCACATCTCCTTTCTCTTAAAAGTAGGCAGAAATCAGAGTCAAAAGCACTGGCATAAGTGAGTTTTGCAGAGGTGGGGGTTGGCTTTACTTCAGCTAGTATCTTACTATACATACGATTGAATCTTTTATTAAAATCAGGGAATGATTCCCCATTCTCCATTTTGAGGTTACCAAACTCAGTATGATAATAGAGCAGGTCTTTTTTATCTCCCCAATGCTTCAAAAATGCATCATCTAATGCTTCAATGTCTGTTATAGACCTAGGGGCAAGTTATCTAAACCATTTTCTAGCCTCTCCATCAAGGCTCTAGAAAAATACTCTCATCCATACATCATCCTCACTAATATCCAGGTTATCAGCATAACTATAAAAATATTCAAGGTGTTCTTAAGCTATTACTCCCTCTGTACCAGTGAACTTAGGCATGTATTTCTGATACTCTCCCATAGGCATGGCATTCAAAGGAACAGGAAAGACCAGGGGTCCATACCTAGCAGCTATGATTCTTTCCATCTTTGTGGGTGCTTGTTTCCCTGCCATGACTGGGGTAGGTGGAAGGATACTGGTAGATTGAGTGGTAGGGAGCAATGAAGTGGATGATAGAGACAAAGGAATATGATGGATTGTATAGGGTACTTTCTTTGGATTGAGATCCAAAGGAGAACTAAATGAACAAGGAGCTTTATGAATCTCTGAGGGTATTTCTTCACTAACAATGCTAGGCTCTAGATCTTCAAAATGTACGTTTTCAGCTATAATCCTCTCTTGCAGAGATACATAGGATTTCTTAGGCTTACCTAATCCTGATGCTCCTTTCTGTGATGCTTTCCTTTTCTTAATGATTTTCTCAGGGTTAGGCCCTGGGTCAGCAGGTGATTTCTGAGGATTTCTCCGAGTGTGCCTCATAAACTGAGCCAGAACTATAATGTGGAGTCGCCAGATAGATGATTACAGCCAGAAATGTGTCCAGACTTTGTCTATCATCAAAGCTGGAGCTGTTTCGTTCTCCCAGAGAAGCTGAGCTTCAATCTCCTCTCCCTAACAATGGCGCCAATTAATGTTATCACCCCAAGAAACTCTCATAGGTTGTAGCTCGGAGATGCTCGGGAACATATAAATTCAACTTATTGTTGCAAATGGTTGAATGGAAGGAATGATGCTTGTTCAAGCTAGATAACCACTTCTACTATGCTTAACTCCAGACATGCATGGACACCCCTAGACTACAAGGCTTTAGACCACCAATTACTCATAGTTCAAAGATTGGGTGAATATGGAGAATACTGACCACACCAACAGATGCACAAGACATTGTGATGGCCGGCTGCAACCAGTAAAGAGGTCTGCAAATCTAATTCCCTAATGTACAAACAGGATGACAACTCTCTGGCACTAGGTGAAAAGAAACCTGAATAACTCATTCACTGATACATACAAGACATTAACACAGAGATAGGATGACAACTCCTCTAATGCTAAACATCAAGAGTTTAGGAAAACAATTTATCAGGCATAGCCTGGAACAAAAGAAGAATGGAAAGTGAGTAAATAACAGCAAAATAAGCTTGTATTAGTTTAAAATGAAGACGAGATGATGCAAGTATCAAAGTAGTTACAGTCTCCAGAAGTTGAACCTTACATCAAAACATCAACCATCAACCTTGATTAAATCTTGTTTCTGGGTATATATAGAGTTTCATTACAAAGGCACTCGACCATTCTAAATATGGAGGGGTCATAATTTACCACCAACCGCTTTAACTACTTGATGGAGTCTCTGGTGCATTTTCTTGCTTCAATGGATAATTCTGATCTTTTTCCTGTGCTCTGCTGTCCTCTCAGGTGGCTGAGGTGTCGTATAGGATGAAATCCCATAACTGTTAAATGCGGTTATCTACTCGAGCTCTCTCCTTTTCCTTCTCGGCCATACTGTCTGTTGAATGTGGTTGTTGAGGAGGAAATGCACCTGGTACTGGTAGACTGGTCACCTTTGTCCTTCGAGAGCACGAAATAGTTAAAAGACGTGGACTGCATAGCAGGTGGACAAGTAGGAGGAAGGAGAAGGGTCAGCTGTCGAATCAGGAGGATAGACAATAGAGATGACTTGGCAGGGGACAACGGAAGAAGCAGGAGCAGAACGAGTGTGGGCCGTTGGATCTTGGCAGACCTGATCCAACAGTGGTCGGGCGAGGAAGGTGCGCGATAGTTATCAGGCGAGGACAAAGGATTAAGCTGTAAGCGGTCTCGATCTCACCGCCTTTAGGAATTAGGCAGTAAAAGGGTGAGGGTGTGCAATTCCATTCAGCACATGAAACGTAACGATGGAGGAGAGAGAAAAACTACTCTCCATCATGTGTTAACATGCCATCGCTTTGTGGGCGTGAAATATGCGAAGGCCGTTTGAACTTGACAGAACTGATCGGACGGTGGAGGAGTGATCAGACGAGTCGCTTTATCAGGCGCGACGGGAGTCATTGGATCAACTTTTTTGGTAGTTTTTGGCCTTTATGCATGGCGATGTGTGATTGCGATCAGATTACATCAGCGGAAGCCAAGGGGCACATCCTTTATACACACATGGATGTGACTTGTGATAGTGATTAAACCCAAACCCGATAAAGGAATTAGTCGTTTTTAGGACTGATGAAGGGAATCTGAGTGGTGCAAGGGAAGGAGAAAATGACTGTTGTGAGCCTCTTTTGAGCATGTCCTAGGACCAATTTCATTTCTGACCTTTACAAATCAAAGGTATGTAGCAGAGGTAACAGTTCCTTTCTCAATTGTGATAGTAATAACTAAACATGAGCATGATGGTATTTTACTCATGGCATTTGATATGTCATTTCACGTTAACTACAATGATGTTTGATAGGTTGATTTGATAAATGCCTTGGTAATGCATGAACTTGTTGGCTTGCACCTTGAAGGTCTGGAAAACTAGTGGTTGTGACATGAGAGGTCTGTCATTTCCCTCATTTTGTAGAACTTCCTACATGGTGGGAAGTATGGTTATTTGTAGCATATAGTTGAGTGATGTGATCTTGTATACTTAGAATGATTGTCCATATGAATGCCCTTGTGATATGAGCGATGTGGGGAAATCCCTGTGCTGTTGTAGCTTGGATAACATGGCTTGTTTATATTTAAATGTAAATATATGTATATAAATATATTGACTGGGATGGGGAAGTCCCATTGCCTAATTGTTATATGGCAAAGAACCTTGGTAGAGGTTGATTATTTCTTCCTGAAAATAGCCCACATTATCTTTTCCTTAGGAATGCTTGCTATCATGGTCAATGCATCCCCTGTTTGAGGAATGGGGTGTGAAATTGGTAGAAATCAAATGGCCATAACTTTTGATCCTAAGGTTGGATTGAAGTAAATTTTTATATCACCAAAATATTCTTCATGAGAGGAATGCAATGATGATTTCTAATTGAGGTTTTAACTTAGTTGAAAAACATTGAAATTTTTAGACCTCATTTCCATAATGGCACCATGGATCTTGGGTTAACACACTAACCACCTCCTTCTGACCTATGATATGGGTGGGATTTAGGAGCGTGTTTGTTACAGAGTGGTATGATAGCACCCATGTTCAACACTTGGACTAGATGGCCTATATTATGGAAAAATAATGGTAGGGTTCCTGCAAGCAAGTTCATTTTAATATTTATAAAATTAACTAAATAAGTTTTTAGGTGTTAAAAATCAGCCTATGACTGACTGATGTATGCACGATTGACATAATTACCGCGTGATTATATAACATGGTACTAATGCATGATTCCTTTCTCAATTGTGACTATAATAACTAAACATCAGCATGATGGTATTTTATTCATGGAACTTGATATGTCATTGCACATTAACTACAATGACGTTTGATAGGTTGATTTGATAAATGCCTTGGTAATGCATGAGCTTGCTGGCTTGCACCTTGAAGGCCTGGAAAACTAGTGCTTGTGACATGAGAGGTTTGTCGTTTCCTTAATTTTGTAGAACTTCCTACATGGTGGCGAGTATGGTTATTTTTAGCATATAATTGAGTGTATTATCACTCAAGTTGTTCCCTGCTTCCTAAAGGGAATATGGCCGAGGTAACCACTAACCAATCTTTTAGTTACAGGTCCTAGCCTACCTACAACCAGAGAGGGCTCTCTCTTTATGATTTAGCTTTGTTGGTGGATGATTTTAGGCTAGTTATGGTGTTCTTGTTGAATTTGGTTGGTTGGTGAATTCAAACAAAGCATGAGGTATAAATTACAGAGCAGTTTGGGCCATTGGGCAATGGAGTTCAGGGCAGTATGCTGCTGAAGTATGTTTATGAAGACAGAGTATTGCTGCAAAGCCAGATAGGCATATGTGGAACAATTTTTTAGATTATGTAATGAAGTTATGGGATTAGTGAGTAAAAGGAAATTGAGAATCTTCCACTATGCTAAACAAGGGGAGAAATGAAAGCATTGCTTAAGAGAAGTTAAGAATTCTTAAACAATATTCACAGTGATAGAATTAGTTTAGACATGAGAAATTAAGAATTCATATCCATGGCTAATCTAGAAGAAAACATATTTAGAAATAGAGATTGAGCATAGGGTGTATTTAAACAAATCCTAAGCTATTCTTTTTCTCTATTTACTATGATCATGAACATATATGAATAATGGCATACACAGAAAGACAAGAACACGGTTCAGAATAACTTGTTGTTCCAGCAAATGACAGAGGAAATTCTGCAACATAACACAGCCATTCATCTCCACTTTCAGACAGTATAGGAACCAGGAACTCCACCAACAATTTGTATTAGCAAAATGTCTCAGATATACAATACAGCTCTTCTGAAAGAGTTTCACTACAACCGACCCTCAATACATTCTTTGAGGGGATATATATACAAAAAATAGGATAAAATATCTAAATAGTGAGTTATGGTGCAATAAATTGCACCACCAACTCTCTTACAACAAGTAAATGATAGATGTAACTACAACAATTAATTTTGTGATGGCAGCTATCTTTCTGTCAGACAACTTTTGAATTTTTGGCTCAGGAAAGTTGGCTGTAGCTGTGCCTTTAATTCTGCGTTAGTTGAGCCTGTTGTTTGAGTGCTTTGAGGAGTCACTGTACGGATGCTTCCTGTGATATTTGCGTGCTGGATTATCTGCTGACCTGTACTGTGACTGAGATCTGACTTTTTACGAAAAGGAATAATATAATGGAATCACCTGGGCAGAATTTCCAGCATTGCCTACCACCAATCAGCTGGAGGTAGCTGATGTCTCCTTATTTTTACCAGCGTTTCATCTGCCTCTGTATATCTATAGAAATTTGGAGGCACTTCAAACAGATGATTTATCTCATGCTCAATAAAAAATAAATTTTCTAATTTGTCATACAGAGATTGCCCAGAGGGAGGCCCTGCTTCATCTGTGGAGCTTCTAGATGCTGTTATTTGATTCTCAACATAATTGTTGATCCTTGTGATATATTGATCATATGACAGCAGTTGTCCTGTGCCAGTCACTAGGCTTGGCAGTCCTTTATCCTGCAATACTGTCATTTTTGCCCTGAATTCATCAATTTCTGCCTTCATATCCTGACATTTCCTTTCTAGTGTTTGAGTGAAATTCCTCAAAGTCAGCACTTTCTTGGCTGTCAGGATGGTGTCTATTCTGTTGTTTATTTCTAGTGCTTCCAATTCCTCCCTAGTGTGGGTATTGAGGAAATGTATCATTTTATTGGCCTGCTCAGGCGTGATTCCTAGTGCTGTTCTGGCCTTTTGTATTTCAACATGAGCTATGCCTATCAGTTCAATCTGCTCATGTATGGCCTGGATTGACCTCCATTGCTCATGGATTGATTGGCCAATTTTGGCCCAAATTATCTTCTTTATTTCTGCCAAGGTCTTGCCTAGAAGCAATTCTTTTTCCAAAGCTTTCACTTTGGCCTCCAAGGCCTTTATCTCTCTTTGCTTCTCTACTACAGTCATCTTGGATTTGTCATAGCTGGCCTCTAGCTTAGCCAGTCTATCTTTGGCTTCATTGCTTTTTGTCACCTGAACCTCAAGTTCCTTGACAGCTTTCATCAAGTCCTCCATGCTCATGCTAGATTCTGCTGCTGCTGTTGTTGCTGTTGTTGCTCCTGTTGCTGATGTGGTTGTGGTTGGTGTTGGAATAGAAGGAGGGGCTGCTGCTGCTTGTGTAGGAGGGGCAGGGCCAAGAGTTGTAGAAGTTTGAGGGGGCTGGGAGGTTGAATTCCCTTGCTTGTCCCGCAATGCCTTTTCCAATTTTGCCTCCATTTGCAATATTCTTTGATTCATCATCAGAAGAAGATCCATGGCCTCATCAACTTGCTTCTCTTGTACAAGTTCTGTTGTTTGAGGGTGAATGGTTGGAGGCAATTTGGCCTGCTTTCTCAGTGCAACAATGTCATCCTCTTTTTTCTTCATAAGGGCCTTAATACCCTTTGGATTTTTAAGATCATGTCCTAGATCAATGATTATGTCTTCCAACATTTTTATTATGTTGTCCTTAGTAGTGGAAGACATCCTTTCCAAATCAAGCTGTGTATTGTATTCCTCAGTGATTCTTTTAACTGATGGGCCAGCATAGCCCTGTCTGCAAGTGTGGAATACACCGTTTCCCCAGTCTGTTTGTGCAGCTCTATCTGATCCATGGGGTGTATGTCCTTGGAGAGGACCTCTAGACTTGTTTTGGTGTAGTCTGCAGATGATCTAGGCTTTGGGATTTTAGGCTTAAGATGAGTAAAAATCATCTTATCCTCCTTGATGTCGTATGCTGCCATCAATCTCTGCTGCTTGGAGGGCGTTGTCTTCAAGAACTAATCATACAGTTGAACTCTTAAGAGTTCAATTTGGGCCTTGATCTCCTTAAAAGTTCCTTTGACTCCAGCTGGTTGCTTGCCCTGCTGCCTTGAGGAGGATACCTCTGTACTTTGTTGCATGGCCTGTTCCTGCTGAAATAAACTAGTGGTAGTCTGTTGGCTGGATTGTCTTTCTCTGTCGTGGCTTTCTGCTATTTCCTCACTGATGTCTTCTTCCTCAGTCTGAGGGTCAATTCTTGGCCTCTGGTTGTTGTGTTGACCCACTTGGAGGTGTGACCTCCTCTCTATCTCTTTTTTTGCCTCTCTCTTCATTGAGAGGTGTTTGCAAAACTGGGATTTGGGGTGGTTTAGCTTGCTATAAAGGGGCTTGCCCTTGACTTTGTTCCTTTGAAGTGTTGGGCTGCCCTGCCTCTGTCTCTTACTGTTCATCCATCACCTCTTTTCCTTTTGCTGTAGTTGTGGTTGTAGTAGATGCCTGCTGGGTAGTCTGTGCAGCTGCAGCAGTGGATGTGCCTTCTCCCACTTGGACTGGCTGCTTGAATATGGCTTGCTGACAAGAATCCAAGTCAAGAGTTTTCTCTAAATATTTCACAGTCTGCTCCATTGTTTCCTCTTGAGTAAATTCTTCTACTAATGTACCAGGCACCCACTCATCTTGGTTGGAAAAGTGTTCAATTTGTGGATATGGTCAGTGTTTATAGGCTAACAGTCTATACTTGGCTCTCCTAGCACTGATAAAGCCTTCAGGGTCATAAGGGACCCACCATAAGCTCCTTTTGAGTTTAAGCTGTTGCCCCAATATTTGATCAGCTTCTTGACAACCATCTTTCTTGTTCATGATGAAGGGGCCTAGGTGGTCTCTGAATTTGAGATTGGCTTTCTTCTTGGCACTATGGAAGTGTGTAAGGTCAGAATTGATGAGTTTCCTATAGTATTCCAAGGCAAACAATCTCATAGGCACATATCTTGGGAGCTTGTAAGGGCAGAGCTCACAGTCATAGATCCTGATGACTGTGTGATTTTGGTATAAATACCAATCACCTATTTTGTAATTCCTGGACAGCTGTAAGATTTTCTGCATATCTTTGGACAATCTGGCAGGAGGAGTCCTTTTCAAGAGGCATGTGACTGGATAGACAAATTGGTCAATGAATTAACAGTAGGAATAGGGAGACTTCTGGACTTGGTGGAAGACTGAAGACCAGAAGATGACAGACCTCCTCTCACCCTGTGAATCTAGCTTCTTGATGGGGCACTGGAAGCAATTTGTCTGATTGTACATGAAGAGGTGATAGATGTATGATGAATATTTGAATATTGCTTCCCTGTCCAGCCTCAGCAGTTGGTCATGTATCTTGTTGGCAATAAACTTGGCATAATTGTATTTTATAGCAAGGGGCTTCCCAAGGCTATATGCAGATAACAAGACCAACACAGTTTCATCAACATGTTCATTTGTGGAGAACACCAGCACAGAGGATATCATGTCCACCAGTAGCTTGCCTACCTCAATGAAATTTGCATATGGGAAAGGAGGTGGCCCAGAAGGTTGGCAGTCTGCTCTCATGAAAGTTTTGGCAACTATAGCAATCTCAATGCTAGAGAGCTTGGAGCCCTCATCTAGCAAGTACTTTATGGAAAAGGGGTAGAGCAGCTGGGTTTGCTTGTAATTTAACATCTGATTGATGGAATCAGGAGTAATGTAAAAGAGGATGCTCCCAGATGGAGACTTTACAGCTCTGAGTTTTTGGTCATAGTTTTCTACACAGAGGTGAATGACTTCAGGAAAGACATTTACAGATGGCAAAAAATAGATAGGCAGATTTGACTCCCAGATGCCATACATGTCACAGTTGTCCAAGTGACTGTTCCTCAGCTGGCAGAAGGTCTGTAGGTGGTTCCTCTCTGCCACAAAGTCTGCAATAAGGAAATCACTGTCCACAAGAGGCATAGCTTCAAGCTCCTTACTGGGTGGATTAACAGGAGCAACATCTAGAGCAAATGGAGTGGCCATGTCTGAAATTTATTGGATGTTTTACTTGAGCTTAGGATTAGTGTAGAGGCTGAGGACTGCCCACTGAATTGTGTTTTTAAAGGTGAGCAGTTTTGAGAGTATGAGGAGACTTTTTACAGGGTTGATGAACTGTGGGGCACTCTGTTGGAAGAAACCAGAGTGTTTTGAGCTAATTAGCTGGTTTTTCAAAGGGAATTCTGATAACAGGGATGAGTGTGCAGTTACATGGGCTTTAGCCGGTAGCTCGGCTTCTAAAATTGCTTTTTCACGGTGAATTTCACAGAAGGGCATGGGTTTTTTGCAGAGCTTCGTGGTGTAGGGACTTTACCAAGTTTTTGGGTAGTTTTAGTGGATAATTTGACTGTGAGGAGCTTTGCCAATATTTTTTACAGGAAATTTAGGACAAAAATGGCACGAACATGGGTGAAATAGGTTGACTGTGGCAAATACCTGGATTCTTCAGTGCAGGAGGTGTCCAACTGGAATAATGGCAGGTAATTTGAGTTGACTTCGAGGGCAGCAACAACTTTGGTGGACAAATTCTCGATTTTGGCCGCAAACGACGTCTTCTGCATGCACAACGCTCCGAAAACGACAAGTTAAAATGACATAAAACGGTCATTTCCCAACTTTTTATGCAAATTTGGCCTTTTGGTGCCTTTTCAGCGATGACGTCAGCATGATTTCATCAGTGGGTCTGGGTATGGCAGGGTGACGTGGCAGTTGACGTGGGTGGCCAGGTGGCGGTGACACGGTGGTAGGGCATGTGGGCGGATGGACGACGTGGAGGCAACGTGGAGCAGCGGTGGCGGACGAGGGTGCTGACGTCACGCTGACGTGGGTATGACGTCAGCGGGAGGGGGCAAGCGGTAAGTGGTTTCCCCAAAGCACCCCTGGGCGGTAAGTGGTAAGAGGGGGGGGGGGCACCGAACAACCCGGGTGGTTGACGCGTGGCAGGGGTACAGCAGTGAAACCGCCAATCCCTCGAACGCTAAACTTCCGCCAACTCTCATGCGATATCGACCGCCCACCCTTAGATCGCATCACCCACGATCGGACGACTGGCGGGGAATGCGATGTGACAGTGCTTTAAGACAGGGGGACCCGCCGATTAAAATAATCGATTAAAATATATTGCACACGGGGTGGGTTTTCAACTTTGGTTTCAGGTTAGTTTATAAATGTTTTTATTTAAAAACATTACAAACAAAAACCATTAGCGCGGAAGGGGGGTAAGAAGGGTTAATGAGGGCAAGGTTTATGGTTTTTTTATTTTTAACCAAATTTTTTCAATAAAAACCCATAGTTTAGGGTGGTAGAGGGTTAATATTAACCCCTGATGGATTAATATTCCCCAAGAGATGGCTGTATAGCTATAGTGCTAGGGGGAGGGTATTTACATAGAATTTTTGGGATTTTTACATAGATTTTTGTAAAATTAGGGAAGGGAATGCTTAGGGAGCTATATAATACATTAGTTGTTAATATGACATTGTGAGGTGAGTGTGTAGGGGCAAATGATAAGTTTTAAGAAGAAAAACTTAGGAATGGAAGATGAGGGAATTGAGAGTAAAGATTTTTACACAAAAATGTGGTTTCTTTCCCTTGACTGAACTTCCTAGTTTGACCTGGTACTTTTTCATGGAATGAAGTAGGATAGGACCCTTGAGCAGATCCCAAGGACCTTGGGGGATGTTAATAAATGATGTTTGGAAAAATGGGGAAATTAGACATGCTTCCATTGTTAGGTCCTCAAACCTCTGCCATGGTGCCAATACCCTGAATGGAATGAGTCTTGCTCTTGATAAGCCAACTGGTGATGGCCCTTCATTTCTGCAACCTTACACTACTTACCCAACCTAGTAATCCTAACATTTTTTCTTCGCTTGAAATGGGTGCACTTGAATTAGCAGACCCTGATTGTTCTCTTTTTCTTTTGACTGCCCTCCTATCTAAATCTACCCTTATTTATTCCAAGGACCCAGATTAAGCAGTTGGGCTCCTTCATTTCTCTACCTAGCTAGTCATCTACCAAGCTTGAGCTGTTTG
>APFE030115548.1:0-14548 GCA_000404065.3 Pinus taeda | reverse complement strand
TGACATCCTGAAGGCTTGCCATGATGAGCCTTGCAGGGGACACTTCGCAGATCTAAGGACAGGGCATAAGGTACTATAGATGGGCTATTATTGGCCCACTATTTTTAAAGATGCTAAGAAATATGCTCAGGCTTGTGATAGCTGCCAAAGAATGGGCCGGTTTGGCCAATCTGATGAAATGCTGCTGCAGCCCCAACTAGTTATAGAACCCTTCGAACAATGGGCATTGGACTTTCTTGGACCATTCCATCCGCCATCAAATTAGAAATCCTACACACTGGTTTCCATAGATTATGTGACAAAACGGGTGGAAAAAGTAGATTTACCAAGAGCTACAAAGGAAGTTGTGATTAACTTCCTCTTTGGGCTATTCGTGTGGTATGGTTTACCACGGGAAGTGATAACAGATGGAGGAGGGAAATTTGTAGGACACAAGATTACATACACTCTTAGAAATCATAACATTACACACATGATCACTTCCCCGTATCACCCGCAAGTGAACAAGAAGGTTGAAAGCACCAATAAGGTCATTGAATCAATTCTGACCAAGACAATCTCAACACATTGACGAGATTGGGTTGCTAGACTGCCAGAGGCCTTGTGGACCTATCGCACGACTTGGAGGAATAATATTGGATACTCTCTATACCAACTCGTGTTAGGAAAAGAACTTATTTTTCTGGTTGAATTCGAAATAAATACTCTAAGAATGGCTCAGGAATTGGGACTGGATTTAATAAAAGCCCAAACCAAGCGAATCCAACAAATCAACGAACTAGACGAGGCTTGACTGCTTTCTCTGCAACGGACTGCAATTATTCAGTGGCAAAGGAAAAGTCGCACGGCAACCTTATAAAAAAGAAGACATTTCAAAAAGGGGATTGGGCACTCCTCTATAACTCTATATTCTAGGATTTTACGAGCAAGTTGCAAACAAGATGGCTCGACCCTTATGAAATTCAAGAAGTACATAACAATGGTACTCTCAATTTGACTACCATTGATGGGGCTGGCCATTATTTCAAGGTGAATGGGCATTGGGTGCGTCTCTACCACAAACCACTCACCAAGTCTTTCTGCTAGCAGGTACGTGAGGATCCCTGCATGCAAATCTTAGTTGCGGGAAGTGATGACCCGACAAATTTTCTTTCGTAAAATTGTGATTTTCTTTAAATTATAACTAACGCATATATTTTCTTGATTGATTTCAATTTAGTAGGCATCACCATGTAAATATGATATTTTATTTTTTTTGGTAAGTGTTATTCAATTGATTGAACAATTTCTGTTCAATCAATTAAATAGCAACTTTTTGTATTTTTTGAATTTTGTTGTTCAGACAATTGAACGGTTGTTGATCAATCGATTGAACAACACTTATGCATTTCTTAATTGTTGTTCAAATGATTGAACGAATGTTTTTCAATCAATTGAACATCACTTTTGTGTTTTGATTTACTGTTCAAACAATTGAACAATTGTTGTTCAATCAATTGAACAACACTTTTGTGGTTTTTTTTTCTTTTTGATATTTGTTGTTCAAACAATTGAACGATTATTGTTCAATCGATTGAACAACACTTTTATGTTTTTCTTTTTTCAATTTTGTTATTCAAACGATTGAATGATTGTTTTTCAATTGATTGAACAACACTTTTGTGTTTTGATTTGTTGTTCAAACGATTGAACGATTGTTGTTCAATTGATTGAACAACACTTTTGCATTTTTCTTTTTCTTTTCAATTTTCATTGTTCAAACGATTGAACGATTGTTGTTCAATCGATTAAACAAGCATTTCTGCATTTTTTATTTTTCTATTCAAATGATTGAGCGATTGTTATTGAATCGATTGAACAACACTTGTGTGTTTTGATTTGTTGTTCAAACGATTGAACTATTGTTGTTCAATCGATTGAACATCACTATCGCATTTTTTTCTTTTCGATTTTTGTTGTTCAAACGATTGAAGGATTGTTGTTCAATCGATTGAACAAAACTTTTGCATTTTTTTTTCTTTTTGATATTTGTTGTTCGAACAATTGAATTTTTGTTGTTCAATCGATTGAACAACACTTTTACATTTTCTTTTCGATATTTGTTGTTCCAACAATTATACAATTGTTGTTCAATAGATTGAACAACACTTTCGCGTTTTTGATATTTGTTGTTCAAATGATTGAGCGATTGATGTTCAATCGATTGAACAAGAACTCTTACATTTTTTATTTTCGATATATGTTGCTCAAATGATTGAACGATTGTTATTCAATCAATTGAACAACACTTTAACATTGTTTTATTTTCGATTTTGATGTTCAAATGATTGAACGATTAATGTTCAATCGATTGAACAACACTTTTCCATTTTTTTTCGATTTTTTTGTTCAATTGATTGAACGATTGTTGTTCAATCAATTGAACAGTAGTTTTGTTTTCTTTTTTATTTTGTTGTTCAATTAATTGAACAACAGTTTTGTTTTGTTTTCGATTTTGTTGTTCAATCAATTGAACATCAATTTTGTTTTCTTTTCGATTTTGCTATTCAATCGATTGAATGGTTGTTGTTCAATCAATTGAACAACACTTTTTGTGCTTTTTATAGGAAGAACAATGATTTCTTTTATTGTTTCATTGGCGGTCATTGTGCCATCTTTCTTTTTTCTTTTATGTTTTGAATAAACACCATCTGAGTGGATTTGTGCCTAACATAAAGAAAAACAGTAATGTCAATACCATTATGATGTATGAAGCCTTTTGATGGTTATATTTATTCAAAATATGATATGGTGCATATTTATAATGACTAACTGAACATATTTTCTTTGGACACATCATAAAATGATTCACTATTTTAAAACCATGCTAGCTTATTTTTCACACTTTCAAATGGATAAATCCCTTTGATATGATGAGATGGGGGTAAAATTATAAACCTTCATTGCCATTTTTCTTACTTCTTACACCATCCTTGACTCTTGAGTAAATAAGCCTCCCTCTATTTACAATAAAAGCATCAAATATGAAAATAACGAAATATGAAAATACAATAAAAAGAGGATAGGGGGTCTCATCACGAGCTAGCCGACCATGATCATAAGGATGTAACAGGTGACATTCCATGTTGGCCACCAAACTAAGGTAATGACCTTCTTCATAATTAAAACTATCATAAGGACAGGGGGTCTCATCACGAGCCAGCCTGATCACTTTGTTATATCCTAGTGAGTGGGAATATGATTATCTGGTCACCATGCCATCATAGTGGTCTCTTTATGACAAGAAAAAAAGAATCATCTACATGCTAAAAGGAGGACTCTGCCTCATTTTTGGTGTTAAAAAGCAACCCTTTCGAGGTTATGAACACCTTCTGACAGCAATAGCTCTGCTTGTGGTATTGGAGTATTATCTTACACTGCCAAATTCTCTTTATTCTATTACCACCTATGGATTCGTTTTTAAGTAAATTTACCATTTGAGAAACACTCTTAGAAGCCAACATGCATTGTAACTTATGTTATATATTCATTATATTATATTTGTCCAATCACTTTATGACAATCATTAATACTTACCAACAATTATTTGTTTGTTACTAATACTACTTAAGGTGAAAATATTTTTACATAATGATTTTAATATATGTTTTTTATTTTTCAGCCATTTTACCTCTCATACATGGATTACTCTAATTTCTTTGTCATAAATCGCGCAACTATGGATTGGTTGCCTACATTTATGAATTACCAATTCTTTCTCTTGCTTTTTCACATGCTTGGCGAATGTCGACGCCCTTTTCTCATTGGAGAGGGGATGGTCTACGTGTGAAAAACATGTGTGACAGTTATGGATAATTGAGTGATAATTATTAAATTGATTTCTGGGTAAAGGACTGCATGATGATTGTGTATGCATAATAATTATCAAAGTATTTCTGACTGGTGAAAGGAGGACGACCATTATGGATGGCATGTGGATTGTTATGAGCTTGTGTCAAATATTATTGATGAGATAAATGACTTGACTATATATGTTGTTAATTCCCAAAAAAATGTCATTTTCCTGTTAATTTCTTTAATGTTCTTTGTTGTTGTTCTAAACTGCGAAAGTGCAAGAGAAGTGCATGCGAGTGAACCAGTCACAGGAAAACAACAGCCATGGGAGGTAGATCTATCCGAAATGGACCCATAGTGCTCATGGTATCATACCAGGCTCGTGCAATTCTCGAGCACGCCGACTAGCTGCAATATCTGAATAAATTGCAGGGATTTCATGAAGAAATGACACTTGAATTCTAGTAGAATTTGCAGAATGACAACACCACAGGAAGAGGCTGGGACATAATAGTCTATGAAGTGGTCATAGCAGAAGTCATTGGACTTCCGGATGAGGGAACAAAATGGACAGACAAGCACATCCTTCTAGACAATGTGGTCGCAGTGTTCCAGGACCCAGGCGAGCAATTGGTGCGAACAGGGAAAGGGATCCACCCTTCAGCGTTAAGACAACCATGGCAGGAATTGGCAGTCATTGTTCAATAATACATCACATGTGATGGTCATTAGGATGTGGTAAAGCCCCATCAACTACATTGTTAGCCATCTTAAAACAAAAAATTCAGTTAATTTCCCTTTTTATTTGAATTCCCTATTACATGATGTCGCTCATCGAGTTAGGAAAGCTAAGGACCCACACACAGTCATCAGTCATCATGGACTGATCAAATTGATTATTATGCATGGACTAACCTAGCAGTAGCTAACCTAGGACAATATTGTAAATCCTACTCTGGCCCCACCTCTAGAAAACCCAACAACAGAACAGCAAGGGCCAAGAACCCCAAGTCCGAGAAGGACACTAAAAAGAAAGAATTCCTTTGTTCCCTTGAACCCAGCCAAACATAGGCACTCTGTGCAGGTGAGTTCCCAGTGACGTATCCCAATTCAAACAAATGAGGCCGAGCCATCTCACACAACACCTCCAAGTCCGCAAAATGCCCCTTTGCAAGGCTAAGAGGAAGAGGTCTCCAAGGTATTGGAAAACATGGGGATATTTGGTGAGGGAAGAGAACAATCTGAGAATGTTTAAGGAAAGAATTGTACCCCCAACCACTGTGCCTTTGTTAATAGTCATGGTTATGATCAAACCCAACCATTTACTGATTTCTTGGAAGAACAGAGGGAACCAGTCCCTTCTATGGAAAAATCCCTTGAATCTGAGGTGCATGAAGAGGAAGCCATTAGAAAAGAAAATCCGACAATAGATACCGGTCCAATGGACCTCCCAGCTAAATAAAATCCTGTAGATGAAACCCTGGGAGATGAAAATCAATTGGGAAATGCTATACTTTTTAAGTCCCCTTAGGATGAGGCCTACCGAGAAGAAAAACCGGAGAAAGATAACTGCTCAAGAGACACTATTTTATTGGGGTCCCTTGAGAGAAAAATTCATGATGAAGAAGAGCTAGAAGGTGAAGCTCCATCGGGAGATATAGTTCCAATTGAAACCCTCCCTGTTTATTTTATTGGGGTCCCTTGAGAGAAAAATTCATGATGAAGAAGAGCTAGAAGGTGAAGCTCCATCGGGAGATATAGTTCCAATTGAAACCCTCCCTGTTGCTGACACACTATAACTTGAGCATGAGCTTGAGGAAAATGCAACTGCATCACCGCTGGTTGGAGGTCCCAGAATAAAAACATTCTGCAAGGACATGCTCAGAAAAATTCTTAAAAAGTATAGAGAACAGAAGAGAATAATTGAGAAGCTAATACAATTGTTAAAAGAAGCTATTAGAGCCATAAAATTGAAAGTGGAAATGGAGAACATAGGAATATAGATAGAACATTGTCCTGGAAAAGATGTTGAAACCCAAACTAAGATTCTTTTGGTCTGTTCAAAGGAAACTCAGACAGAGCCTTGTCTTGTAGAGGACATTGAAATGCAAACTGAAGACCCCTGTGTTTGCTCACAGGAGACCCGAACGGACTACCCTATTGTGAACGTTGTCATTTAGAATGATGTTGAAGAAATCATCCCAATTGATTTTTGCATAATTCAAGAAGCAGTTGAGGCTACTATCCAAATTGAGCTTACGGCGACACAAGATAATGAAGTCCAAATAGAGGAGACACCTGCTTACATTCCCTTAGTAAGGGAGGCATTTATTAGGAGACTGTAGAATGAACTATTGAAGGTTCAGTAGGAATTAACTCAACACAAAGGGGAAGTAGTGCCCCTACATATACATCAAGAATTAAGGAAAAAGTTTGAGGCACTTAGAGCTACTAAGGATGAGACCTTCACTCAGTACAAGGCTGAGCAGAAAAAGGTTAAGAAAGCATAGGAAAAATTACAAAAGGCTAAAGAGCAGTTGGAGACCGTCTCCTCTCTTTATTCAGACACCCTGTCATGCCAAGATCTTGCTACAAACTATGCATTATTCCTCCTGGAAAGGTAACTCCTACTAAAAATCAAAGTTGTTAAGGCTGGAAAGATTGTAGAAATCAAAACTACCCCAAACTTTGTCAAGTGCTTCAGAGAATAGAATGAGCAGGTACAACACCTCCTATGTGAACTTTACATGCACAATTTCTTTTTGGAAGATGACAGAGACAACAACCCTGGCCCCTTTATAGGGGATGTCCGATTCCAGGTATTTATTTATTTTGCTATTAACCAACTCAAGTGGGCCAAGGCTCACAATACTTTTATAAAGTGTGAATATGGCATCGACCTATGGGTTAGGGGGAACCTACAAAACCCCTATATCTCTCTGTCATGCACAAGCAATTTATGAAGCAAGCTGGTGTTATGGGCCAATTAGGGCCATTCCACACAGATATTATACAAGCTGGTAAGGAGTACTTCCAAGAGATCAAGGATGAAGCCTTGTCTGCAGCTAGACAAAGGTGGGAAGTCTCCAACAATACTATTAGAAACTGAGAACCATTTGGATACCAGAACTTTAAAGCTGCCTCCTCTCGTTTCCATAAATACAGTAACATGGTCTTAACCATGGGGCCTGCATGGATAGGATGTCGGTATAGAACCCCAATCATATGATATCCTCCATATAGGTATCGCAATGACTACAACTTGAAGGGTCAAGAAGTAAACCATGCTTTCATTGTACTTAAGAAGAAAAATGGCTTCAGAGTTTATAAGAAGGAGGTATACCCTACCTATTCCCTAACCCAGCTGCACCTAAACCATTTAATTGCATGAGGACATGAAACAAGGTAAGATGGGGAGTAAGTTGGGTCAAGAAAAAGGTATGTTTTCTCCTTGGTAATAGCTTTATTTAGCACACATCCTCACATTATTATCTTTGTTTATGGATAGAAGTAGAGGAAATAACAAATAAAGTTGGTTAAAAGTAATTAGTAATAAACTAGACGAATCTAATAAGGAAAAACCGATTTTTACTATCTTTATGTGTAGAAGACACGAAATGGATGATAGTTATTCAATCGACAGAACAACAACATCTCATAAAGAAAAGAGGCAGTGTCAGAGGCAAGGCAGGACATCGGAAGACCGAGCAGATCAATGCTATTTTATGACAAAATCATATCAAGTATTGCGAAATCCTCAGGATCCCCTGATCCTGAGGATTCACTTTTATCTATTTACTTTTCTAATTGTTATATATAAGGTTGAAAGGAAAACTACATGTCTAATTCAGAAATTCATAGTTTATAATTATTCTTTTGGACATATAATACTGTTACTTTGGTGATGTTGTAACTCTCTTATTCATTTTAATGAAGAAGGTTGCATTTAAATCATAATTATATTCCGAGTATCTCATAGTGGAGACTTCTGGCGACTCTAGGCCTAGTGAAGAGAAGATCTACTACTTCGCCTGTGCTATAATCTTTTCTATTTTATTATTTACTGTTTGTTAATGTTAAGTTAATATCATTTTGATTATCGTGAGGATTCTTGATTCTGATTTGCTTTTGTTGTTCATTCGAGATTCAGATTTAGCCGTGTGATATATATGAGTAATTCTTTTGGTTGGATAGTTTATGTTAGTTCAAGCATTAGATCGTTGATTCATTCCAAGTAATGTTATCATAGATTTCAGAAATAGAATTGATCTCTTTCTGCAATATAGTTATTTGATGTTCAGATATCATTTGGTGTTCTATTATCATTTGGTGTTCAATTATCAGTTGTTGTTCAATTGGAATTTCCTGTTCAATTATCATTTGTTGTTCAATTGCAGTAGTTCTCTTTAATGATTAAGTGAGTTAGTTTCAATTCCATTTAAGACTGCCAAGTGTGCGTCTTTTTAGTTGTATTTAGATTCATTTGCTTTCATGATAGGTGAAGTAGAATTGCAAAGTATATTATGAATTTCTTTCAGATTTACTTATTTCATAATTTTTTGGATTAAGTTTGAAAAATATAGTCATTAGAAATTGCAATGATTTATTATTAGTTAACCTCTGAATTCACGGCATATATTGCGTTGACACTCTTGAAATAAAAAGACATTCCTTGGGTTGAGAATTAATGTAGGAATTAAGATTTACTGTAAAAAGACATCATAGTGCACCAACATTGACCTCCTATATTCATGCCCTGTATTGGCGAAGCTTCTAGCTTCATCACGATTTCCAATGCTTCAGAATAAGACCCAATCTTTTGCTGAGATAATGACAATCTTAAGTTAGGTAACAACGAAGCTATGTACCAGTCCCTATTTTGTTCATCTGAAGTATAAAGATTAGCTTGGCTCAGTAAGAACTTCAGTACCTGATCTATATCCCACATAGACTCATTAACCCTCTGCTTGATCTCCTTTACTTCGGTCACACACTGAGCTTGCGAATTGGGCTTCCTAAATTCTCCATTTAGTGCATCCTTTATGTTAGCTAAAGAAGCAACTAAATGAGTCGTACTATATCTGATGTAGTAGGTAAGAAATTTATCCTGCAGCTCTGTAACTAGTTGTGCTTTCTTCATGTCATCGTCATTGACCATCTGCGCTTTCCACATAGCTTCTGCAATGAACCAAAACTGATCAGGATCCTTTGATCCCTAACCCTTGAACACATGCATTTTCAATGTATTTTCCATACTGAATAGTAGAGGTGGATGTGTAGGCATAAGTGTATGAGGTGGAGATGGAGTGGATGGATGTGGAATTCTAGAAGTACCCTGATCTACTGACTGTGTTGCACCTCTGGGCGTACTAGGGCTACTTATTTCTTCCTCACTTTCAGACTCTCCCAATAAAGGACTGTATTAATTTTCAATGAATTTGTCTAGATATACCCTAAATCACTTTCCACTTCACGTAGATCTAGTATGACCTCTCTTAAACATTAAGGTAAAGGCATAATCCATTTTTCACACAAAATAACTTTAATCCAGTTTTTTAGTGATTTCAGGTACTTACCTCTCGAACCTTTGAAAAATTGGAATTTAGCTTTGTTATAAGACACAATTGTATCTATTGCAAATTCAGTGATGAAACCTCCCAAGATACTATCAATCTAGTAATCAATAACCCTTGTAACCTTATAATCCGATCCTTCAAGTTGTTTGACTAATTTTGGAGTTCACACAATAGGATCATCATGCTTCCAAGTAGGTTCACTATCAACTAATTTGGAAAACCACTCGTGTAATTCGCAAGGGAACATCAAAAAGAAAAAATCATGCACTTTTGTGTAGAGATATATCTATAACCACTTTTCTTTTGACAAGTGTAGATTTTGATTCCCCTGAGCTGCAAACTTGTGCAACTTCTTATCTATCCACTTCTTAATTTATTTCTTAGTTGGTATCCACTTACGCTACATCACACACCCCTTATATAGATCCCAGTCCCAAAAATAGAACCATTTGATGGCTTGAGGGGGGATTGGACCCAGGTTTAGAGTTTGTTGCACCAACCAACAAAACCCTATACTACCGACCCTTTTGGAAACAACATGCTTGACACAGGTTGCAGTCTCACTCGAGGTATTATTAAAGGATGCTAGAACCAGGCTTCTGCATCTAGAAGTCTATGTGATGTGAAAGTAAGGTGTTTCTTTAGTTTCAGGCCTGATTTGACCTTTGTGAACCCTTATCCTTGAAATCCCCAAACTTAAAGTGATTTCCAAATAAACAGAGTTATGAACTTTGCCTAAGACTCTAATCATGCATAGATTAACATGCAACAATAGATCCAGATCTTCGTGGAGTAATTAAGATAATTTTAGAAATAATTGACATTCAACTAAGCATAAATACAAAAAACACATAAGTATACAGTTCATGCATATATTTGCTTCAAATATTCTTTATTATTTGATATCTTCAATACATATATGTTTCCAACCCTGTGCACATAGCTACAAGGGCCCACGCACTCAGCTGCAGACTTACCAAGGTCTCCACACACACAGCAGCAGGAGCCTTCCCCTTTGTCCAAATACAGAAAGATATTACACTTACAGACTCAAAGCATTTGAAATATGACTACTGATTGCTTTATACTTGCTAAGACACCCCTTTATATATTTTTCCCTATTACAATACCATGGCCCGCAAACCATGGGAAGAGCTCAAAACAATACAAAAACTAAGGGGATTTAACCTTCCTAAAGCCCCTTAACTCCTAGTGACCTTCACTACTTGCACTCCACTCCTCAAAATGTGAAGACTTTACAATATCTTATCAAAATTGGACCCAAGGGACCCGTTCCCAACATATCCTCTCACAAAAAAGGCATCTCCATTCTGGATCTCCATATTTTTCCATCTCATCTCCAAAAATAAGGATGAGACTATTTCGTCAAAATTTAAGATTGTTGTATTGCTACCTATAACAACAACTAGAGTGTCCCACGAATCTGGTAGAGAACACAACAGACTGTTGCATTTTTATTCATCTAAAATTTTAATATCAATAGATAAGAACTGGCTTCCCACAATATTAAAAGAATTTAGATGATCTGTCATTGAGTTTCCATCCTTCATCCTCGGGCTATACAATGTTTTTTTCAGGAACAATTTGTTCACTAAAGACTTATATTGATACAAAGTCCATAACTTGTCCCACAAAGCCTTTTTCATAGCTTCCCCTGGTACATTCAACAATACTTTATCTAAGAGACAAAATCGTATTGTGCTCTTTGACTTTTGATCTATCTTTTCAATGTCTTCTGTTGACATTTCTTTTGGTGCCATACCTGGATCTATAACAATCCACAGATCTCTGTCTACTAATAGATCCTCCATCTTGAGCTTCCATTACTCAAAACTTTGTCCATTGAATTTATCGATCTCTATATTTCCACTATTCACCATCTTGTTTCACAACAAGAATCAATCGCATAGATCTCCCACTCTAACAAGGTCTAGCACATGCTGGGCAAATCCCCTCAGTAGCAAAGGCATCCCCTTGAAGCAAAAATAACTATGATACCAAATATAGGTTTTGAATTTTAACCCTATACATAAATTACCTGCAAATGAATTCTTAAAATAGAAAAATAAGCAATGGCAAGAACATAAAATATACAGAGATATTTTCTCCTGGAACCCAAACAGGGAAAATCATACTAGTTTTTCACTATATTCCTTGCAATGTTACAATACATATATATACATGTCGAAGAATTCATAAACCCCAATATATTAACCATGGATTAGAACATAACCATAGTTCCCTTGACTATATCTACAAAATACCTTGGGAGGAAAACCATTATGCCAAAAACCATGCACAAAACATGGGTAAATCTACCCACCATGTAATGGCATGATGTCAATGAGAGTACTCGAGGCCTTCAGATAGATTACATACTTTATCCATACTTATGTAGGAACGCAAAAAAATACAAACATAAACATAAACACAAAGATGTAGAAGAAATAAATCTTCATTTCATTAATATTAAAGCACTGAAATATGCTTACATACAAAATGGAAATACAGTTTTTCAGGCAATGATAGCTTATCTCTGCGAAGAGATGTGGAGGATACATGCCTTTGAATTGTGTTACAATGAAACTTATTATTGAGAAACAATGAAAAACCCTAAATATCCAAAAACATAACCCTGGGAGATGAAATGCCAAAACTGTGGGCCTCGTTGGGGTAAATTAGTACACAAATTTCCTGGGGTCATAACTTTGGCATACATGGATGATACCTCGTTAGAAATATCTATCTTAGGACTAGAAATTTTGACTGCAAATGTTGGTCAGTGACTCACATTTTCCAAAAAAACGTTGCTTAGGGCCTCAAAATGGCTACGAAAGTTTAGGACCAGTAAAACAACCAAAAATAGTAAATTGTCTTACAATTAAGGAAACTGAAAGAATTAATGGTGGGGGTCCAAGTGGAATAGGTGGGTGGCCATTGTTGGTGCACTAAGATGTCTCTTTTTAAGCAATCTTAATTCCTACATTAATTGTCTACCCGAGGTAAGTATTTTTATCTCAAAAGTGTCAGCACAGTATATGCAGTGAATCTAGAGGTTATCTAATGATGAATCGTTGCAATCACTAATAAATATTCTTCAATTCAATCCACACAATTATGGAAAGAACTAACTATGGAAGAAGTACTCTTAACACACTCTGCAATTCTATTTAACTTGTTCCGAAATCAAATGAAACTAAATGAAAATAAGAATCACACTTGGTAATGTTCAAATAGACTTAAGGCTAACTCACTCAATCAAAGAAGATAACTACAATTATTGAACAACATTCTTGATCTATAGCAATCCAAATTAAACAACAATCTCAATTGAAAAACAAACAGTAATTGAACGAAAAATGGTAATTGAACAACAAATAGTAATTGAACGACAAATGGCAATTAAACAACAAATAGTAATTGAACAGAAAATGGTAATTAAACAACAAGCACGCATACAACAATAAAGGATTTCTGAATAGAAAATGATCTATATTGCAACCTATGGAAATTAATTAGTATTGTCTCTAGGATCTATGGTAACTTCTCTCAAAATGAACAACAATCTATTATTGGCACTAATTCATTCATTCCAATCAAAGCATTGCTTAACTATGTCACACGGCTTCACTCTGAATTTAATTGAACAACAATATGAATCAATATCATAAATATTTACGATAAATAGAATAACCAATGATTGAACATTAATCAAATAGCAAAGACTAAATAGAAATATTATAACACAAGGAAGCAGTAGAACTTCTCGTGACTGGGCCCACAGTCGCCAAAAGCCTCCGCTTAATAAGAACTCAGAGTATAAATATGTATCAAATGCAACCTTCTTTCATTAATGCAAGTAACAGCTTACATCATCACTGAGATAATAGTGTTGTATGTTTTCAAAAAGGATAATTACAAATTATCAAAGTCTGAATGATCTCTATTTTCCTTTCAGCCCTATATATAACATAAAAGAGTAACTAGATAAAAGTGAATCCTCAGGATCCCCTGATAAAAGTGAATCCTCAGGATCACGAGATCCTGAGGATTTTACAATACATATGTGATAAAATAGCATTGTTCAGGCTGATCTCCTATTGCCTTGTCTGCCAAAGACATTGTAGTTTCCCTTTTATGGCCTCGTGCTGCTCTGTCAGCTAAATGGTTTTTTCCCAGTTTGCATCTTCTGCACACAAAGATAGCAAAAAATAAGTTTCTTATGCTAGATTTTCCTATTTTGTCACCAAATGATTTCATCCAACTTTAGCCGATATTTTCCTTATTTTAATCTATAAACAAAGAAAATCGTATAAGGATCAATGTTAAATAAAGCAATTTACAAAAAGAAATCATACCTTTTTCCTGACCCAACATACTCCCCAGCTTACCTTGTTGCATGTCCACATGCAAGTGAGTAGTTTAGATGCAACTGAGTTAGGGAATAAGCAGGATATACCTCCTCCTTGTAACTCTTGAAAGCATTTTTCTACTTAAGGACAGTGAAAGCCAGGGTTACCTCTTGATCCTTCAAGTTATAGTCACTGTGATATTGATCGAGAGGATACCATATGATTGGGGATCTGTAACGACATCCTATCCAATCAGGCCCCATCGTTACATTCGTATTACTATATTTATAGAAACGAGAGGAGGCAGATTTGAAGTTCCGATATCCGAATAGCTCTCGATTCCTCGCAATGTTGCTAGAGACTCCCCACCTATATGTTGATGCAGACAAGGATTCTTCCTTAATGTTCTAGAAATATTCCTTGCCAGCCTGAATGATATCGGTATAGAATGGCCCTAATTTGCCTACAACACTGACTCGCTTCATAAACTGTTTATGCCTGATAGATAGATGTAATGACTGTGTAGGCTCCCCTCTGACCCATAGGTCAATGCCATACTCATGTTTTCTTAAAGTATTGTGAGCCTTGGCCCACTTGAGTTTGTTGGTAGCAAATGAGAGGAATGCATGAAATTGGACATCTCCTATAAAGGGGCAAGGGTTGTTGTCCTTGTCATCTTCTATAACAAAATTGTGCATATAAATTTCACAGAGGAGGCATTTAACCTTTTCATCGTGCTCTCTGAAGCATTTGATAAAGTTCAGG
>APFE030115545.1:55247-126212 GCA_000404065.3 Pinus taeda | reverse complement strand
AATAATAATAATAATATCACTGGGCTTAATAATAATAATAATATTAATGAGGTTAGTGACTCTGTTTTCAATTATGATAATTGTGATAATAATAAGATTGGTAATAAGACTCTAAGTTTGGATAATATTGGTTTTTCTAATTTTCTTTCCTCTTCTAGCAATAGGGTTGTCAATCTTTGTAGCTTTTCTTTTGATCCCCATGTCTTTAGTCTTTTGGAAAAAGGTTTAAATTTTTCTCTTGCTCCTAGAAAGATCCTAACTGACGATATCATTTGTGACATTGAATATGGTATTAGAGACTTAATGGATGCCACTAAAGATATCATTCATCAAGACTGTGTGGTTGTCCTTAGAAAGGCAAAGCTCCCCAAGAATAACATCATCAAACCTGAGTTTGATGCTCTCAAATTGTTAAACGATAATAAGAATATTGTTGTTCTCAAAGCCGACAAAGGTGTTGTTATGGTTATTCTTAATAAATATGATTACTGTCAGAAGATGTTGGACCACCTCCATAATAGCGGGAGCTAGAGGAAACTCAACAAGTATCCTCTAAAGAATATTTTCAAAAGTGTGGCTCTTGCTATAAAGTCTAGTAGCTTGGTCAACTCGTTTAGTCATAAGCTTATTGAAAGTTGCCCTCTTACCCCTAGAATCTATGATCTTCCAAAGATTCATAAGGAAGGGGCTCCTCTGAGACCCATTGTCAACACGAAAGAAGGGCCAACTTATCTTCTTGTTAAATATTTAGCCCAGAAGCTTAAGCCCCTTGTTGGCCATAGATAATCCTTCATCAAGGACTCTGCATTGTTTATTAATGAGTTATAGAGTTTTAAGCTTTATCCAGATGAAAAGCTTGTGATCTTTGATGTGGTCTCTCTCTACACTAATATCCCTATCAACGATGCCATTGAAGTCATCAAGCGCATCATAGATCATGATACAGCTTATTTAGTTAGTATTTGTCTTCCTTATACTTTCTTTTCATTCGATGGGGAATTCTATGAGAAAACTTGCAGTGTCACCATGGGTTCCCCCCTCTCCCTTATGGTAGCTAATCTATTCATGGAGGATTTTGAATCAAAGGCCTTGGCCTCTTCTCGTCTTCTGCCTAAGTTGTGGAAGAGGTTTGTGGATGACACTTGTGTCATCTGGTCCCATGGTAAAGAAAAGTTGGAACTTTTTTTCCTCTGTCTTAACAATCAATCTGGTTCTATAAAGTTCGCCATGGAATTTGAATTTAATGATAGTCTTCCATTCCTTGACGTCCTCCTCTCAAGGAATGATGATGGCTCTTTCTCTCATCAAGTATATTGTAAGAAAACTCATACGGAACAATATCTTCATGCTAATTCTCATAATTTCCTAGCTCAAAATCTTGGTGTTCTCAACACCTTAGCAACTAGAGCTTTAAGAGTTTATGATGAGAACCATATCAAGGAAGAGAAAGAACATCTCCTAAGTGTTTTCTTCAATAATGGGTATAGTAGACACCAATGTACTAAGGCTTTCTTTAGAGCTGAAAAAGGTCCTAGTGCCAAGAATGATACCAAGGATGGATCGATTTTTTGGTGTTCATCTTCCTTTTATCCAAGGGACCACTGACAAGATTGCAAGGATCCTAAGAAAGCATAAGGTGGCTTCAACCTTTCGGCGTTTAAATACCATCCGGAGCTCCCTTAGATCTGTAAAAGACCCAGTGGACCCCAAGAATATGAAGGGTGTTTATGCTATCCCATGATCTTGTGTGACTCCCTACATTGGTGAGACTAGTCGCTCGATTAATCAAAGGATTCATGAGCATGCTGCTGAAATCAAGCATGGCAGGACCCGCTCCTCTACTTTGGTGGAGCATGCAAATAAATCTAAACATCACATCTACATTGAGGAGGCCCAAGTCATTGCTAAGGTTAGTCATTTCCATCATCGTAAATTGAGGGAGACCCTACAAATTGAAAAAATACCTAATAATTTGAATAGAGATGATGGTTGGAATATTAGTAGAAGTTGGGTCCCTGTCTTGTCCTCCTAGTTTTTTAGGCTTCTTTTTGGGATTTATTTTGTTTGTTTGTTTATCTATGTAGGTATTGGCATCCTTTTTATAGTATTTGTTGTTGATTTATGCTTCATTAGAGTTTATTTTCTTGATCCTTCGTGTTTTTTTTTATGTATTTTATGATCCTATTCATTTTTAACTCCTTTAGTATTTTTGTTATTTGTTTAATGGGCCCGAGCCCCATATTTTATTGTTGACCCCATTGGTTATTTTATTTATCAAATGATCTTGTCTTGATTAGGGTTCTCACTCGTTTTTATAATTTTTGACTCCCCTCCTTTAAAGTTTCACTTTGATTATTTATTTATTTACTTTAAATATTATTTCTTAAAAGCTAGTTGTTTAATATAGTGGTTACTTATTAATGTTTGTTTTTAATAAATTAATAAACTAATGTCATGGTTTAAATATTATTTTTCAAAAACTAGTAATATTTGGTTTTAATAAATTAATTTAAATATTGTTTTTCAAAAACTAGCTGTTAGTATAGCTGTTACTTAATAATATTTGTCTTTAATATATTAAAATAAATTAATATTATAATTTAAACATTATTGTTCAAATATAGCTATTACTTGAAAGTATGTCTCTACATTGCTCTCTATTGAAGCCTTTGCCATTGTCTGCCTCTTCATTTGGTCCTCATGATGAACCACACTTGTTGGTTCAAAACGCATTGATCAAAAAATTCTCTCATGTGATTTCTATTGAAAGACTTTGTTTAATTTAAACCATGATATCCATTTAACAAACTTACCACATATTCCCAATATGACAACATAATAGCTTTCAACCTATCAAGACATACATGCATAATATACTAGCACGGAATGTATAATAATAAGAATTGAAAAAAATTGGCATTGCATATACAAAGAATACGCAGCTAGTGGCTCCAAAATGTAGACTATAATACCTAAATATATGGATCTTCCTTTATCAATCAACAATCCAAACCACATAAATCTTAAAACAAGAATACACTTATATATTCCTCTTAAAGTTGCTCGAAGCTAGAGGTACTACCACTCTCCACCTATCTATAGGCATAGAATAACAAAAATACTTGAAATTGGCCATCCTCAAGTTGGATGTAATGTCTAAAGGATGCTTCACTTAAGGTATCACATGAAATGTCAATTCAGGGATAGATAATGGAGTCTAATCTCCTTGACTAGCTCCAAAACTAAGTTTGTGATAAATACTTGGAAAAATATTCCAACTAAGGGCCTACATAACATAGATGGAGAATCTTCACCAATCCCTATGGCTCCCATGGTGACAAATCCTCCTTCTAGTGATTCATGTGCACAAACACAATCAAAGGGGGCCGTGTTGTTCTTGGTCTTCCAAACTCAGACAAAAAAAAAATCTCATTGGTTTCCCTAGATATCACTAATCAAAACTAAAATCAGTAATCTAGTCTCCAAAACACATGTTACAAGTTTACAGGGATGCATGTTTCTAGTTCACAAGTTCACAAGGGTCCTAAAATTCACATACATAGTTTGGGTGACTCCCAATAACTGCAATACTCCTCATTCGACTTCCAAAACTAAATCCACAATTTAAAACTCTTCGTGCACTAATAACCTTCTCCATGATATTTTTTTCTTCATGCAATGGGTTATGAGTTCCTTCTCGAGATGCAAAGTTGACCTAGGGCTACTAGGAGGTACACAATCACTGCCTAGGTAACTCTAGTACATTTTCCCCATTCCTCATAAATACTTGGGGAATTTGGTAGCTTAAACAACACATCATATGGGGACATAATAATAAATTCAAGGAATATTGGAAAATTTTCGATTCTCCCTCATAGACTTCCTAAGTAAGCTACCCTTCCAAACATCATGATTTGTATAGGCTTATTCCTTCTTCTTCGGTTTCACCATATTTTACAATTAAAACATAAAATGCTTATATCAAAATTTTTGGCAAGATATCGATGTTGACTCTCTAGTATTATCATCCTATAATTATGTTATAAAGCCTATGGGATTAGAAAAAGCGATATTACATGATCCTTCATCACGAGTTTTGAACATCCACTATCATTGCACCACTGTTTTCCTTTGTTTTGAGCATATAATGCAAGTCCACATTCTTCCTTATTTTATCCTTCTTGCTTTTGTTTCCACACCTTTGTGTATTCTCCTCTATGCCTCGTAAGAACATATTTTTCCTTGTTTTTTTAATAGAATTTATTAAGTTTCCTATACAGTCACGTGTTATTTTCCCATAGTTATTTCATTTATACCATTCAATATTATAATCAAGTAGGGGAGAAAATGAATTGTAGTTTCTATAAACAAGCCCATGAGAAATCTACATTTTTTTCTCACATAATAATTACTTTAGGCCATATAAGATCCTCTATTTATATCTCTCACATAATCACTTCTTGATAAGCTCCACAACCTATTTCTTTATAACTAAAATTGTTTCAAGAAAAATAATAAACAAGGAAGAGATTTTGGTACTAGGTTGTGAAAGGCTATCTTGGTGGAAAAACTTTTCTTAACTCATTCTTGTTGTTCTGGTGAGAGGAATAAAGTTTCTTTTGGTCTTCATTTCCTTTCCTACTACTACTTTCCTTGTTGATGGAGTCTTTGATAATATTAGTGTAGATTTTAGGCTTTTTTTTTTTTCATTTTCCTTGTCTGATGGCTTTGTGACCTTGATGCTTACATCTCCCTCAAGGGTATTTTTTTCTATAGCCAATACCTATCTTGATGAATGGTGACATTTGGAAAATAAGAGCATTATCTAATATTTTAGCACTCTTTCCCAAATTCAAGCTTCTATTCAACTTTGTTTTCTTTAGTTCCTTTCTCAAGGAAACAATTTCAACTTCTAACTTCTCGCAATTTTCTTCATTCTCTTTCAACTAACTTCTGACCACTTCTTCTATCCCTTTTTCCCCTACTAGTTGAGTCTTTTTGATGCCTCGAAAATCGCTGCAACATCGGGGAAAACCACCCGGTCCGGACCTTAAAGGCAACTCCTTTTCCGTTTCGTGTGGTGGCTCCAACTGGAAATAATGGGACCAGTTTCCCAATGATGGATAAAAGTGGATGGATAAGTGGGCGGTTGTCTAATATAATGATAATGGATGAATGATTTAATCTAAAAAGTAAAAATATGAACAAATATCCTATCCCAAGAAATTTATGCTTTTAGTGTAATGTTTGATAATCTTTATCCACAAATAGGCATATAGATGACTCTATTGGTAAACAAAGACATTTATTCATATGATAATTACTTTTTTCAAGTAGTTGAAAAAAGTAATCATTAAAACATTATTACATTATCCTTTATATATCACTGATACATATATGACTGAAAGAATAACACTCCTTAAACATTCAATAGTGAAAAATATAAGGATTGCTGTTAAAAAACACATACATATATCCAATGATAGCAAGATTAAACAAATGACGATTCACATGAAATAATGAAACAAGATCATAGATAATAGTACCATATGTTATTTGGATCACTCCTAATATCAATCGCATTCAAATTCCTTCTTCCAGCTTAGAAACACTTTCGCATCAAGGCAATAGTGCATGTCCCATCAAAGCTTTCTTCGTTAAAATTCGGAATACTGGCCTAGTCTTTATAAAAAATATACCAGAAGCACAATAGTGCGACTTCCAGATTTTAGTTTGTACAAAAACTGAGGACCCTTTCTAAATGCATGAAAGGGCCTATAAATACTAATTAGGCTAACTAATTACAAAAATAAAATGCTATTAATTAGTACAACTAAATCGTGAGTATCTTCTCAACATAGGCTTGTTTGCAGTCGGCAGCATGATTCATTGTTTCGGATGATCTCCTTTTGATTTGAGCTGGCAGATTGCAAGCATCGGTTCCAATTCTGGAGGACAAGTGAGACGAGAATGTAGTTGAGTTGAGTATGTGGCATCATGGATTTTGGGAATGATACAACCAATCACATCGATTAAACATTTGAGGGCAGCCCTTTGACTGTATGGTTTTACTAAGAAAAACCAAAAGGTATCCCAAGTTAAACTTTGGATGCCGGCAATTAATCTTCCATTCTTCTCCAATTCTTGATTGCATGTTTGTTCCAATGCTTTGGCTGATGGCAGTTTACCTGGAGTGCACTGCGAAATCATGTTAGACAGATAAAGAGTGTTATTGATTAACTCAATTAAATTACTGGTAGATAATCTGCATCTTGATATTTCTCTCTCTGCTTTCATTAGCTCTGACTGCCATTCTAAGAAAAGGATCTCTTTGTGTGACTCTAGAATTTTAGGCAGATTTGTGGCTTGCCCTTCGCTAGTGTCTTGCCAAGCAAGGAAGTTGGTTAGAGTCTCATCGACCTATTCCAAATCCTGCCTAGCATCGACTGACTTGTCAACTATTGATGCACTAATCTCACAAAGGGGCTCAACTAGAGAAATTTATGACATAGCAGTCTTAGCTGTATAACCAATGCTTCGTTGATCTGGAGAGCTTCGGACCTAAAATCTGCTGGTTGCAGAAGACTCTTGAACTTTTCTACTTGATGTGACAATTGAGCAATTTGCTTGTCTTTCGTTTTCATCATTTCTTCATTCATTGTCTTTATCCTGGCCAATGCTTCGGATAATTCCTTTTGTTTTTGTATTGCGCTTGAGTCTATCCTCTGTTTCTCCTCAAGCAATTGCTTATTTAATTGATTTTTTATCTGTTGTTGTGTTGATAGTTGTTGTTCTAACTGTTCAATTTTCTACTGTCTTTCAGACACTTGTAACTACAATGAAACAATTGTTTGGTCTCTTTCCTTAAGTAGATTACTTACTTCCAAGACTTTATCCATAGTGGCTACCGAATAAGCTCCGGCATACTGAGAAAGTTTTGTAAGGTCATCGGAAGGGTTAAACTCTTCTTTCCACACTACATTAGTTGTCTCTGTTTGTGTTGGAAACAGGGAAGATTGATGAAGTCTTCTCCTTTTCCTCTGTATTTTCACTACAGCCCTGTGTTTGGGACTGTAAAAGACATCTAACAGAGGTATGTCTTCTATTTGCAAAATAATTTGATCGGATGGATCCTTTGGAATTATTTCTACATCTGTGTTGGTGGGTAGGCTGCTGGTTCCTTCAATTGGAACTGTTGTTGATGTTGTATCTTGTCCGACTGTTACTTTGGGTGTGCTGGTACCTTGTGAACCTTCCAGATCGCTTATAATAGTGTCAAATTGTTGCCATTCTTGGAGGAGCTTAGGATCAATCTAAGTATCTATATTGATGTTTTCACTGCCCTTGTCCTGTTCTTTTTTCTGCTCTTTCTCCTACTCTAGTTCTTTTCCTCTTTCAAGAATCTTCTCTATAGCAGGAGGTTTATCAATAATTCACTGTTCAGGCTTGCTTGACTGGATTGTTGGGGTAGTAGCTAATATGTCTAGAGGTAGAGTTTGTAACCTCTGTTCTCTGAGCCTATTAAATTCTACTAGCCTTTCATTGTTATATCTCATTTTTGCCAGCGTTTATACCTAGAATAATGATTCTGTTGAAGAAAATAGGTCATCAAACTCATCCTTTTCATGATCAAACCTTGTAAGTTTGGCTTGTTCAAGCATAGTATAGGCAACTTTCCTTGGATCAAATTGCCTGTTAGGAATGGTTGCAAGATTGAGCATGTTTATTTTTTTTGCCTCCTTCTCCACATGCTTGTAATCGTGTAGAGTATAAACACCACATCTCAAAGGAAAAGTAGGCCAAGCCTGCTTTTTAGAATTCCTAAGAGTCTTGGATGTTCTGACTGTTGTTATTTGGTAAGCCAATTCTCAGGCTAACAACTTGTCAGGTACATACAGAGGAAGGACATGAGGTCTTGCAAGGCTACCAAAAACCCTTATGTATGTCAACTTGTCTTCCCCAAACCAATTTCCTACAGAGTTTAGGTCAACCTCTACTTCAGTGGAAATCTTTGGGGCAGGCTTATCAAAAATGGCATAATAGATAGGTAACATGAAACCATTACAGATTTGGTACAAGTGGTCCTTATAGTGTGCCTTCCATAAATTTTGATGATAAATGTGGATTGGTATGGGGTCTTTTGAAGTCCATCTCCACCCAAGTATAGGAAATTCAGAATTGAAGCAAAGAGTATCCATAATATAAGCACTGTAATAAAAAGGAGGAATAGTCTTGTCAGTTACGCAGGTTTTTGCTCTAAATTCAAGAACTGCAGTGGCTAATTTATCTAACAATATGTTTTCCCAATCCATTACTTCACTATTAACCGCTGCTTCCATTAAAGGAACCATTTCAATAGTGAACTTTGCAGAATCATGCAATCCCCAAATTCTACACATCATTGCCTTGACATAATAGTAAGGAGAAAATAATGAATCTACAGAGTACTTACCTGAGGATTCATGTTTGTGCCTTGCGGGGTTCTGTCTCCACTCTCGAATTGGGGCTGATTCAGTATCATTTTCGTTTCCGAACTTTTCAAGAAAGGCTTTATTGTATTTCTTTTGAGGTTTGGGCAAGTGATACATTTTCCTTAAGTCATCAGGCTTAAATGAGCCAAAAATCCTTCCGTCAACTGTGCAAAATGTTCTATTTAAAACCAGGATCTCTTCTACTGTCCATCACACTACATCAGTGTATGGAAGAATTTTCTCACGTGCTGCTATTCTGTGCAAATATGAATCAGCTAAATCTTTAAGGGAAGCTTCTGATTTTCTAGTTGAATCTACGGTAGCTTGTACTGGTACTGGCTCAGGCTCTTCTGCTTCAATTAAATTATAGATGCTTTGCCAACTTGTGTTTCCAAGGCCAAGACACGTAGTGTCTAAAATCAAACCCTTTTTGCTTGGTCCTGGATCACTAGTGGGCTGCACTGTTACTGCGGGAGCCGTTGCTGCCACGGAGCTCTTGGATTTCTTTCCCATTTGGTTTGAATTTGTTCTTTCAGCAGAGTTCTGTGCAAGGAATGAAACCAACGTGATACAGAGAATAGGTAGTATGAGACAATATGAAAGAATTATATCAATTAGAGAATAATGAAAGATTATAGTGATGCTGCCGCAGATACAATCTTAGGGAAGATCACGGCATAACTGCTTCATTAATTGGCCACTTAACCTGTCAATCATGGTAAAGGAGTTTTAAATACCCATCATATCGTTTATATGCCGAATAATTGATTTAAGTGTGGCTTGGATTTTTGGTAGATAATCATAAGTAAATTGCAATCGGTGATTGGTAATGTGAATGGGAAGGCTTTAACAATAATCCAAAATAATGCATGCAAGACTTTTTTAAATATATTTTGAAACTCGCGCCTTAATGTATCGCAATCGGGGATGGGCTCGGGCCATATTACTTATGTTATTGCAAAATCTCCGATCGCCGATGGCAATACACCTTATCGCATCAAGAGATTTAAAGGTGTCATAAACATGCGTTGTGTTACATCCTCCGATTGCCGATAGCGATATCGCATCGAAGAAATAGGGGAGGGTCTTGCATTATACTTGCTATTTACCTTTCCTGATATCCGATAGTTGTTTTCTTTTTGGATCAGATTAATTCAATGGGTGCATGCATTATGTTTTCTTTATTGTTGCGATATGTGATCTTGCGATCGCTTTATCGCAATAATAAAGAATTTTATATTTATTCATCAGACTGATTTCATTATAGTTCAAAAGTTTTATAATATAACATTTCCATTGGAACTTTTGATGAAGAAGTTTGTAATGATGAGTTGATACCAATTTATTCACACATCTATGTTTAAAAGGGACCCATTTCATATTATAGTTAGAAAGAAAAATTTTATGAAATGGGGGGTTGTTGTACAACACAACAAGTCTTTAGGATGATAGTTCCTTTTTTTATTTCATCAATATCATGATCCTTATTTTCATATTTTTGTAATTTCTCATTCTACTTTTTATTCTTTCCCCCAAGCTAGTCTATTTCTTCTGTGTCATTAATGATTTCTACTTCAAGATTCATTTCCCCATAATTGTATTCTTCTTCTTAACATAATTTTTCTTTCTAACGTCTTCCTTTTCTTTCTTAGTAGACTTGTATGCAAGGCTATGAAGATGAATTCTTCTTTGTCAATATAAGAAACATATGCATTGCTTTCTCTAGATGAACCATTGGAATATCTAGAGTACAAACTATTCATCTTTTATGCTTATAATGGTTTATTTTTATTTTAATGTTCTTATTCATCATCATTGTCTTTCCTATTTGTATATGGATATTTATTAGAAAAATTTCCTACTTTAATAAAATTAAAATAATTCAAGTGGTAGCTTACTTTTGTATTTTCTAGATCCTCCTTTTAGTTTTCTTACAAAACATGCTTATTCTATATCTAACTCATGGTGTCAACAATCATAAGATTTGTGTTCTTTTGTCCTATTTGATGATTTGAAATATACTTCATTCTCTGCCATGTTTTCTTTTTGTATCCTCACTTCATATGCAATGATAATCCCATGTACTTCATCCATTATTATTTTCTAAAAATCCTCGATTTCGTCGATGCCAAATATGTTGCAATCAAATCTTAAGGGGAGTGACCTTAAATTTTTTTCTACAATATTTGATTCTTCAACATTCTCACCAAGTCCTATGATAATGTTGAAATTTCATCCACACAAAGGAAATAGGTTGCAACATTTTCTTTGTCGTTAATTTTAAAACTCTCGAATTGTATTCTATAAGCTTGGAGCTTTGTATTCTTCACCTTTTCATTCCTTCGTAGATGTTTTCAAGTTTATCCCGAATTTATTTTTCCAATTCACAATGCATCACCTTAAATATTTTGATTCTGATAGACCACAAAAGATAACATTATGGATTTTGCATTATATTCACTACCCTTCTTTCTATCCATATCTTTTGGAGGCATTTTCAAGGTTGTATAAAAAATCAAAACTAATTTGCAAATATCAAAATGAAGAGCCATTATATAGGTCTGCATCCTTACACTCTAGATTATGTAGCTTTCTCCATCAAACAATGGGGCTCTATTGTGGAGAAACATTCTTGACTCGCTATGTGTGCTCCTAAAATCTACCTACTAGCACTTAGACTATTTTAGAAGGAACCTACTCTAAAACCAAATTATTGAGCACACACTTATAATGAATAGGAGGAGGGGGGTGAATCAATATAATAAATTTTACTTATTCAAACATTCATCGACCACAAGAAAAAAAATTCATATGAGATTTTTAGTTGTAGAACATGCAACAATGATTTATGTGTACATACATTTGAGAGAAAAACAAAAAAATTAATTTTTTAATTATTTATAGGCACATACCTACCAGAGACATTAATCCCCATTGCTACTAATATCCATAGGCACCAACCTAGTGGAGACAAAAATCTCCACGACTTCAAATATTTATAGGCACAAACTTACCAAAGACATAGATCCCCACTATTGTAAATATCTGCAGGCACAAAACTACTACAATGACTCTTATTGGAACCTTTTCCTTCACCATATCTACTCATCACTTATTCCTTCAATAGTTCATATTGTTAATTTTTCCTCATAGGTCTGCTTCTCCAAAAACTTATTGATTTTAGAATGTTCCTAAGAATGAAATTGTGCAATATGCCACATATCTAGTTTAGTAAACATGATTTTTGAATTTTTATCCAAGGCACTTCTATATATATTCTTAGCTACATGAAAATTTCATGGTCTAAAAGGTCCCAAAGAAGAGGTTACAATGAGAGTTCCAATCTAACATGTTTGAAATTGATTCTAGGATAATTAATAAATGCTAAATTTGATACTGAATGTCTCCAAAATTATAGAACATCAAAGTAAAAAACTTCTACCATATTTACCTAGATATCATGCCTCTATCTCCTCAATATTTGATAGTGCAAAACATATTATAAAATAATTAATAGTGAAAATTCAAAACTATCCTATTTGAATCAGATTTCATGGCATTCAAAAACCCTAACTTCTTGATGGAATATCTTCAAAATTATAATGAAACAAAGTATGAAATTTTTATCACAAGTTGATAAACACTTTTCTATTCTCTCCTAAATATTTCATATTCTAAAACATGTCATAAAATAAGTTATACCGAAGATTCTAATGTGAGTTATTTGAAGTAGCGTTTTGGAGCTTTCATGAACCCTAACATCCTTAGAGCATATCTCCAAAAATATAGTGAACCAATGTTTGAAACTTTTTTCACATGTATATGAATATTGCACCTCTATCTCCTAAAAAGTTCACAGTATAACATAGGCGAAAAGAAAAGTTATAGAAAAAAATACATCATGATGTTTTCATTCCACAAACCACATTTTTGATCTACCTTTAAAACCCTTAGATTATTCCCAAGATTCTCTTATGCACTACAAATCTCTTCTTTCTTGGATGATATTCAAATGCACTTTTCTATCTTTATTTATAGTGTTTCTACATTCACTTATGTGGTTGACTTGTAAATCTAGTTGGAATAACCTATACTTTTGGCTGATTTGACTAACATAATCATTGATATATACTCATTCCTATGGATTTAGATGGATTGATATAAACTATTTGGAAGATACTGGAATAATATTTTTAACCATACATCCTATTATCCCATTTGAGATAGTTCTTTAGAGTAAACATGTGTTCAAAAAAAGAGTATCCAAACTAGCCATAAAAAAAAGGGTATCCAAACAATATTGCCATCCATCTTCATCGTGTAATCTTTATCTTGGAATTTTCTAGGCCCCCCCCATGTTTGACATAAATGAAAAAATTACAATGTTTCCAATAGGTTTTGTATTTTGTAGCATCCCATGAAACATAAGTCTTAGGTAGCTCCATAGAGTGTGCCTTCTCCTTTGTATTTGCATATTTTCCATTCCAAGCAAAAGAGAGTATAAAATTCTCACTTTCTAGTTGGGATTTATCTTACAAGGGATTCCTAGAGAATATCCATTTGTTTATTGTGATTGATGTGTGTTTGTATTTCACTATTCTCTATATTTCACATTTTACTATTGCATTCATAGCAACGAAACTAGTAATAATAGATGTGGAATCTAAAAGGAATTAACCTTCACAATATATATTTTGGTTCACTTTAATAAATATATTGTAAAAAAATTTCCAATAGAATATCCACAACCATATACATATCAATGTATTGGACCTTATCACTTTAGAGGATTTTCCTTGAATACATCTAAGTTCAATTTCCTTTCCTTCTAAGGAAAATCCCATGAAATGTTTGTAAAAATTAAGGGTAATTGTTCTTAATTATTATAGCTATTGGACCCCTAATACAATCAAAGCCATCCATTTGGATTACGATAATGAGATTATCAAATAAATATTCCCCCATATTTAAATTAATAATATGGTACCTATTATAGTAAAATCCTAAAAATGCAAACACGAGTGGACTATATTAGAAACACCAACAAGAACACGTAGATATACACATGATAATAAGTATTGGGAAGGAAATCCAACCATATTGCATTATATATTCATGTGATTTTATACATTAGGAAAGTTGTTAGAGTGTTTGTCCTTGCTCATTGTAATTATCCATTAAGTATGTTTACCATTTATTACATTACTATACATATACTAATTTAGAATAATGTGTGATGAATATAGGCCTAAGTGTCCCTTCCATCAAATCCCCCACCTTGAATGCCTTTCTTTGTCCCAAAAGGTTTGCAACAACAATACTATGACCTACTACTCTTTAGCCTTCACCTTCTGGTAGGTTCTTATGCAATCAGTGAGTCTCTAATTCTCATCAACCCTACCCAAAAATCGTCCACTTTACTTCTCTTTTTGCAGTTCTCAGCTCGTTCGATGCTCATTTACATGTTGCACAATGGTTCAATGAACATTCCATTTCTACACTTTTTGGCTTTCGAGATCAAAACTCCAAGAACTATTTGTCTACTCTCATATCAAGAGGCTTAATATGTTTATTCCTATGTTTTCATCATCTTGCTTTTTCAATTATTTATGTGTGTGTTCATCTTGTCTAATCTCATTCTTAATTGCATTATACATTCATCACCTACTGCAAGTTTTTCTGCCAAAGGGTTTATGCTTCTCTTTTTAGATGCTCTCTCAAATTTGTCTTAATCAATGATGTTGCTTCAATGTTTTTCATTTTCTTGATCTAGTCATTCATGCTTTTCTCTCTTATACTTTATCAATTTTAATTTTCAATCTACTATTTTACCACTACTATATGTTTTATGTTACTAATGACTGCTCATGTTATGTTGCATAATCAAGTTTTCTTTATCAATGAAAGATGGCTAGATTGTATGCTCCACAATTTTTTGTATTATTTTAATTTTAAAATGTAATATATGTAGTTCGAAACTAAATTTACATGAAGGATACATTTAACTTGAGTAGTACACAACTAATTCTACTAGTTCCAGATTTTTAGAACAAATTTCAACTTAATAACAATTCAACTAGGAAAAAAAGTCCATAAAGTCTATGGTGTAGAGTATGCATCAATCCATGAAAAATTTATGTGCTAGTGTAATGGATGAATACAATTCAAGTATGTTAGTCTAATAGTTGACTAAATGTTTTCCTTCATGACTTTTCTTTTGAATTTTATTTAAATAATCCCAATAGAACAAATAGTTTGAAATTCAATTTCTTACTAGAGGGACAAATAAAATCTCTCCATATACATTGCTATCATATTTCCACAACACATTGATTCTATTTCAAAATATAATTTTGTTAATATAACTTTACTAGAAAACAGCTTAAGATATTTTTATAATTTTCAATTTTAATTGTCTTGACTTTGCATGGGTCTACCTTTGCAAAATACACACTACCTCTAAGTCCATTGGTATCTTTAATCAAAATATTAGATGAAAGAAAATAGGTATGATTTGATCATCATTGGAAGTTGGTATCAATAATATAATCTTCCATTGTGGTGGTCAATATCATCCAAGTCAATAAGGTCAACCAGATCTATAATGAAAATAGCATAGAAGTGTAGGAAGTGAACTTTGTGAAGAATAATGTGTGGATCATATCACATGCTAATAGAGTGCAAGTATAGTTGAATGATTAGGTGGTGTTATAGACATATTTAGGCACGCAACCCCAATCACATATGTCCATAAAAAAGGGGCTTCTAAGCCCCTAAAAGTGTTGTTTCATACCCTAAAGGAACAAAGTTAGCTAATTACATCATTTCAAAGAAGTTCTCCCTCAAAAATTGCTCAGAACTGGTCAAAACTAGACCATACAGACTGCTCCATGTTGAGGGTGCGATGCACCTCACCTATTACACATAGAGGATGTGATGCATACTGAAAAGCCCTTCAATAGTGTGCGATGAGCGAGAGCAGACAAATGGCAGAGGCAATTTGCTAGGTGGAAACCTAGAGAATCTTCTAGAAATTGCTCATTTGACACTTGTCTATCTGAATTCACCAAGGGATGAGTAAGATATCATGAAATCTCCAAGTGGAACCAAGAACTATCAGAGAAATGACACTAATCAAAATCCCAGAAGCTGACTAACCCACCTGCAAATATCTATAGATGGATCCCTCATCCTAGAGATCCAGAGGCTTGAATTTTGTATTTTGTAAGGAAGTGTTGTTGGTTTCTCTATGAAACATTGTAGTGTTGGGTGATATAGCTTTCCATGAGGTGAAGAGGGCTTTCATGTTGGGAGGATGGCGCTGGGTCAAACTGCTGAGTTGTAATCCTCTCATCTACTACTTTTATCAATAAAGCTATTTGAGTTTTCCTCCATATTCTTGTATAGTTCTGAATCTTGTATTGATGTATGCATTTGTATGGTTAATATACATCTGATCCTATATTTTTTATGGTTATAGATCTCTATTCTTTGATGGTATTATGCTGCTTTGACTCCACAAGTGTTCTTTGAAGCGGAACAAGTGAGGAAAGAGTGGTGAAGCTCTGTCAAAGGAGGGAGAAAACAAGCAAGGAGCCAAGAGAAAGACTGAGGTTGGTACTCTCTGCTTCTCTCTCATCTATCTCTCATAAAAGAAGACATAAGTAACTTTAGTTTGTTTGTTTCTAAGATAGCTACCCATCTTAGTGGGACTAGCAGCTCTAAATGGACACTAGTTTTCTCGGTAAAAAAATGGCGACTCCACTATGGAGTGAATAGTTTGATTGTTAGTCATTGTTGTTTGCTTTATAAACCATAAATCGAGCCTGAAGTTAATCTAGCTAGCCTTCGAACTGCTTTTGATATGCAACTGCAAAGTAGATCAACACTGCTTCAGTCAATCTTTGAGTTGGTTTATGAACTAAACATATGACTTGCAAACATCCTAAGTGCCCTAGTGGTAGGTCAAATAACCTCATTAGATCAACCCCTATACTTTGTGTTTACTACCTATCATTAGCTCAGCCTAAATTCCTGAACTTAGCTGCAAACTGTGAGTGAAAACCAAGCTCAGTCTCGTCCCTCGACCATCACACTATCTCTCATTGGCAACCTGGATGCATCACACCTCCCATGTGTTGCAGGTGAGATGCATCCCTATTTCCTTGTGTTACAGGTGCGATGATTGAGTGAGACTGTTTCTGCCTCCAGATTTTGGTTTTTCTTCATTATCTTCAGCTTTATTTAGTAGTTTTGCTGTCTATGATCAATATATCACTGTTGAAATTATCTTCCTTTGCATTATTAAGCCTTGATCGATAAATAATTGTGAATGTTTTTTTTTATGTATTTTTCATCATTTACAGTTCTCCTTTGCAAAAAGTAGCTTAATCGAACTATCGTCTTCTGATTTGAAAGTGTTGCAAGTGTCGTTTTCAGTCAAAGAAAAGAGTGTCGTAAAGTCTTCCTCTTTTAGATAGACGATTATACTTTTTCCATTGTATTTGATTTGAATCATCAATTCTTTGAAGTGTCGAAAGTAGTTTTCAAGTCGAAATTGAAAGTGTTGTCTTAGTCTTCCTTTCGTTTTTGAACAAGAAATTGCTAAAGTGTCGCTTTGAGAAAAGATAGTTTAGATCTTTACTTAGTTTTCTTTTTGTCATTCTCACATTAAGAAAACTGAAAAACAAATACATGCATGTGCATTTGCATTCACACTGTATGTGGAAATTGATTTAGGACAGTGCATCTTAGTGTGTGCTCTCTGCTCTATGTTGAAAGAATTTTACTTCTCTTTCCTTAGTAGCTAGGATTTTCATTGCAAAAAGAAAAGTAAGTTACTGTTTATCATCTTAGATTGCATATTTAGGAATTGTATATCTACATCACGTAGTGAACTTGAAAGGCAAACTTCTTAAGAAAGATCAACTGTAAAATAAACCCCAATGAACATAAAAATTCTTTGGAACCTAACGCACAACATCTAGAAGTCTCAGATAGAGACGTATTTCAGAGTCGTAAAACCTGGTAACTATCATTTTCATCATAGGTTGGGTGATTCCTCCTCTCTGATACAACAAGTGCCAGTACAAACTTGTGCTCCCATGTACCGTCGAGTATATATTGGGAGACCACAATAGGCTATATCCTTTATCCTTAGGAAGTCATGTTTACCACCCTATCGATCGCAATGCATTGAACACAACATTCGAGAAGATTGACTACCATACATAAAAAGTATTCTGCAGTTTTGCAATTGGTTTGGTAATCCCTCTGTCTATATTTCCAGAGCAGTCACTTTCATTCCTTTTCAGACTCCTTAAAAGAAAAGGTCCATTTGAGAACTTGTCACTTCAGGCACATTAAAAATCGAAGGCGACTAGAGTCATCTTTAGCTTTTTCTCGACTCTTTAAAACTGAAAAAGCAAGTTGTGTCAAAGCGTCATAAAATTAATTTAATTCAAAATAACATTTTCCCCTTTTTATTTTGAGTTGATCAAGTAATCCACAATCGTGGAAGAAAGTCAATCAAAACCCGATCGCTTGCAGAGACTGACGAGTCAACCATCTTTGACTCCGGAAATGAAACCATTCCGGGCTAAGCGATCTCGTTTAACTAGGTCAAAGTCTCTTGGTTTATTTGAAACTTGTGTTTCAACATCCTCAGAGACTCTAGTTACTCCAACTATTTATGGTATCCCTGCCTCTACAGAAGAAGTTCCGTAATTACAAGAGGACACTAGAACTCATCCTAGTGTAACGACAAACACTTCTATTCCTGAACCAGCTCCATCTAGGGCTGATTCGGAAGTTGCCGCCCCTCCAACATTTGTTGCTGCAGAGTCTATACCTTCTTTGGCACCAGAAATATTTTACAGACCTGACCGTCTACCTCTTCCACCTGGATTGATTGCTATAGAAGGGATCGTGGAGGATCTTCCATCCAGTACTCCATTGCATTTTGGAACTGGGATCCACCTATATCCTTCTACTACAGAAGTTAGTAATCCTTCATCACAAGTTCTTGTAGAATCGCTAGGAAATATTTTGGATAGACTCGATATGTATGAACAACCATCAACATCTAGGACTGTGTCATTCGATATAGCAGTGGCAGAACCTCCTGTCGCCACTCTGATAATGTTCGTTGGTGTACCATCTGTCCCAACTAGTTCTCAACCACTAGATGGAGTCCACCCAGGGACTATTTCGAAAATATGGTTTGTTCCTATTTGTTCATCTGGAACCTTATCTGGAATTTCTTATGTTGAGTCTAAAAAAATTGATCCTTCACAACAATATCAAATTGGCAGTCGTGTCTCCAAAGGCCAATTTTCCCTTTGAACACTGGATTGATGCCATATGGAGGGCAGTATGCCTTTTTATTGTTCCCTCCAAGAGAACAACCATATGAGAGTTCACAACAGAATTCAGGTCAAGCTAGAATTGCATCCAGTGGTTGGGTACCAATACTGCTTCAACAACCAAGAGTTGTATGTTCAATGCAACAAAATCAATCTGTGTCGAACATTCTTGCTACACTGGCCATTATGATGGTGTCGCAAGTACAAGTGCTACCGGTTGTATGTCAACCTCTAGTCTCTCAGGTCTTAATACAACGGCCTCTCGTCTCCATGACTCAATCACAACTGCCAATTAGTGGCTCCTTAACTGAAGTGACTCAGGCTCAAACGGGTACTATAACCCCTCATCTTGGTCAAACATCCAATATTGGACAAGAAAAAATGGTCTCGCAACCATGGTTGGTGCAATATCAACAACGACAATTCCAACAATCTTACCAAGGACCTGAGCAACAAAGCTTTGTAGGTAATGGGCAGCTGTTTAGTCAAAACGGTTACCAACAATCATATTGTAATGGTTACGCCCATCAACCTTATCAAATTTATCAACATCAAATACATTATTCTAGTATGCAAAGACCCACGGCTCAGGCGATCCCATGTTATCCTAGGTATGCTTTGCCAAACCTGAATCAACATTTGCCTTTCGTAGCAACTTTAGAATTACCAGATCTGAATCGGCTGAAAAAATATCCAATTGCTTATGCCCCGTGGTGGTTGGCGATTCCTCATAAAATTTCATTAGATATTCCTAAATTCAATGGAAATCCGGGTAAAGATCCATCGAATCATGTGATGACTTTTCATCTGTGGTGTTCGTCTAACACTCTCAATGATGATTCGATTAGGCTTCGCCTTTTTCAGCAAACGTTAATTGGTCCGGCAGCAAAATGGTACATCAAATTGCCTAGGGCTTCATTTGATAACTTCAGTGCCCTTACCACCACCTTTTTAACCCATTTTCAGTTACCCATAAGGTACAAAACAGGAAACAGGAATGGAGCTTCTTACCAATTTTAAGCAGACGGCAACCACTCACATATTTGATCATATTCATGAGTGGCGATGCCATCGTAGAATGGTAAAGACATATGTTCCTGATCAGCTATTAGCTGAATGGTTTATTAAGTCATTGTTACCTTCTATTACAGAAGATGTGGCCAAGGGAGGAGTTGTCACTAAAGAGAAAGTCATTGCTCATGCGCAATATCTAGACTTGATCTATACTCAATCTGGCATGCTCTATGACAAAATTCATGATGCTCCTAGATTGGATTTTTCCATTCCTTCTCCTCCTAAATTAAATAGGGACTCTCATGCCAGTGAAGGTGTGATTGGTACCTCAAGTACACAAATTGCGAAGGCCCCATCTGGTAAAGCCCTTGCATTTTCTAGTAAAAAGGAAAATGACAAACTTCCTGCCTCGAAGGTTAATGCCGTATCGACTGACAAAGGCAAAGAACTGAAGCATCCAGGGGGAAAGAAGAAAAATAAAGGCAAAAAGAAGAAGCAAGATGATCCGTCTCTTGAAAAATCTTCTGAAAACCCTTATGGGCAAAAGAAACCTTGTTATCCATGTTAGAGATGCAACAATGAGCATTTCACGAAAGATTGCCCACATAAAGCTGAGGTTATGAAATTTTAAAAAAATTCAAATGCCCCAACAGTGTTGACTAATCCATTTTTGAGCCTGGAAACAAACCTGGTTGCTACGGATCATGCCTCCAAATCCCAAGTGCTTATTCTATCCATCTCGAAACAGAAAAATTATGCTTTGATATCAACAAGGAATAAAGATTATGGCAATCCACATATGTCGAAAAACAAGGCTACAGATCAAGCTAGTAGTTCGATAACAACTTCGACCGAAGTTATGCCACCCATCATTCCCGAGCTAATGATAAATCCACCAAAGGGAATAGTACACAAATCGACATTTAATCATCATGCCTGAGTAGCACAAAATTATAATAGAGTAGAGGATCTAGCCCAATCGCCATCCACTATGTCGACACTTGAGGTACTGTAAATTTCCCCTCCCAAAAGCAAGCCTTATTATCAGCAATAGGTGGGACTGACCCAGTGGATTCCAATCTTGTGGCCTTTAATCATAAAGGATACGACCGTCAGTTACCGACTTAACTCGCTTTCCTCATACAAGTGAAAGCCCTCAACAAAATTGTTCATCGAACAATCCTTGATGAGGGGGCATCTATCTGCATTATGTCAATGAGTTTTTGGAAAACTTTAGGCTCACCACCCTTGTCAAGATCATCAATGACATCAAAATCATTCGATGGACGAACATACACCCCATACGGGATTTTAAGTAACTTGCAAGTTGAACTGGGGGGCAAGATAGTAGAAATTGACGTCGAAGTTATCAATGGAAACCTTGATTACAACATCCTACTGGGCAAGCCCTGGATTTATGGTATGGCTGCTGTTGTGTCAACATATTTTAGAAAGATTGCATTTCCGTTTCAAGGAGGAATTACAATCATTGACCAACAAACCTTTCACCCCAACGGTTCACAAGTTATGGGAAGCATTCCAATGATCCATGGAAACTTTCAATCACTTCAAAATATCAAATTAGGCCTCCTAAAAGACCCTACACTAATGGGTACTTTTTCCCTACCGCCTCCAAGTAATCTGGTGGAAGTGGCCACAGTGGAAACCTGCAATATGATATCTTCTATATCTACAAGGATTCAGAAGATTCAAAAAAATTTGGTTAGCATGGATCATTGCCAGGTATTACCTCCAAGCCCAATATAAATATTGTAGCAATCAATTTTCTTGGCCTAGGGGACAAACCCAAATCAACGCTCCTCGAGTGTTTGGATAGATAGGTCTAAGGAATATGGCACCTCTTCAAATCCTTGGTCGTATGTACATTCTACAGATGAAGGAAACACTCAGTCAATGATGATAGGAGAGGAACCATGGGAAGGTTACCACCATCATTCCCATCTTCCGGATTACCACAAAGATTATTCCAACGACCTTAATCATCCTTCGGTTTTTTATTTTCTATCAAATACTGTAAATACTGTGGATTATGAGGATAGTTCTTTCACTGTGTCAACCTCATTAAAAAATTAAACAACTCCCTTTCCAAATCGAGTCTTTGATTTCGATCTCATAAGATCCAAGTCGAGTCTTTCAAAGATCTCCAAGGTAAACCTTCATTCCAACCACCGCGTTGAATGCAAAGAAGCTTGGGGGGCATGCACCTCAATTTGCATTATTATGTTGGGGGCATGTGAACTTATCACAAGCAATGTTTCCACAAAGTTCAAGATCGTTAAAAAATAAACCTAGTTATGAGCATATGTTCCTCTAGAGTTCAATCTCATTAAAAAATGAACCCACTTTCGGTAAATAACCTTTATGATTGCATTACTATTAGCTTTTGAGCCTTAGTCATGTTCTTACCATCACCTCCACTTTTTAGCCGATCATTTGCCTCCACTTGATTGTTTACCCTTTTGAGGAATAGTTGCGATGAGTGATTCTGTTAGCCACCTTCTTTACACTGTCATGATTGAAAAGCTCCAAACCTTACTTGGAACTAGGTGCTACCCAAAAATATCACTCGTTCCTCAAAGACGAGTCTCTTTTAAGCTCTTTTTAGACTCATAAAATGTAAAAAGATTGCCGAGCAATTGGCCTCTCTAGCTTGTTAAAGTGATTGGAAGTGCCATCCCTCCTCTAGATTTTAATCTTTTTGGACCTGAGGGATCATTACAAAAAAATATCAAGTGCTTGTATTTTTCGGCTCGTTAAAGTGATCGAAAAAGTCATCTCTTTCGTATTATTTTATACTTTTTTGGACTTAAGGGACTATACTATGAAAAAGGATTACTGGAGTTTCCTTTCTGTCTCTTTTTAGACTCTCTAAAATTGAAAAGGACCGAGTTATCTTTGTCGTTAAACTCATTAAAACAATAGTGACAAACTTGTCCATTACAGACAAGAGCGAGTTTCACTGTCACTAGGTTCGCTAAAACATAGCGACGGGTTTGCCTGAAGGACAAATTATAGAACAAGCATATGCTATCCTCCTCAAGCTTGACAAAAATAAAAAGGTACTAGTGAGAAATTATTGGGGAAAAATTGGGAAGAAAGCTTGAAGAACTTTATTGGTAGCAGGTCACTCTTGAACATGACACTTTCACTCCATCACCATGATTGAGTCGGGTTGGGTTATTCCATTCACTGGTCATATCACCACTGGTCCTCCATACCATACATTTTTGGGGTTAATGCTACCAATCCATTTTAGTGTTGTCGATATGTTCAAGAGAAGTCGCTCAAAGAATTCACCAACACAACTTACGCCTCATCCACTGCAATACCTTCACTCTCCATCTTTCATGATCGCCACCCTGAACCTTGTATCATCAGATTGTTTTCATCTCCACAAAATCATTTGCTCCATTCTGTGTTGTAGATGTGGGATTCATTAAGGCCCTCCTACGATGGGTCACTTCTTGTCGACATCAGCTCATTATCCAAGAAGTTCACTTAGGAACAACCCTTCTAGTACTTTGAAGCTTGCATGCCTCAATGGCAAGTTTCTCACTTCTGGCGACATGTTTACATCAATGGGCTTCGACCGAAAGATTTTACGTGGTGTTCAACATTGAATCATGTATTCACACCACATGAATTGTACTGCATTACCTTGAGGGTCATCATCATTATCGGTGATTCCCTCTTGCACATGTTAACAGCTTACATCATTGGCTGGTAATCAGGCGATGTCTTTCCATGTTCAACATCAGAACATATTTTCACATGGATCGACTTGTACTTCATGTGAAGATTGAACGAGTTTGAAGACCCCGGATCTAGTTTCATCCATCCAAGCTGTGATATTTTTAGGAAAAATAAAGACATCATAGCTACACAGATAATCATCTAAGCCAAGGGATGATGGCTCTACCAGAATCTTCAGTCTGCCACACAGACGGTTGTCTGTCCTATGTACATCAAAATTAATTTATAAATCTGAGCATGGGAATGCCCGCCTCAGCTAGATCATGAAAATATTATGAAGATAATGTATTGTATTGTATCTTATTACAGGTCACCTTCGAGTTCGAAAAACCTCGGATCCTCATGATAAAGCATTTCACTCGACATCAGAAGATTTACAACCTCATTCTTTAGGGGCAACTGTTATAGACATATTTGGGCACTGCAATCCCAATCCCATATGTCCATAAACCAAGGGCTTCTATGTCCCTAAAAGTGATGTTTCATACCCTAAAGGAACAAGGTCAGCTGATCACATCATTTCCCAGAAGTTCTCCCTCAAAAACTGCTCAGAACTAGTCAAAACTGGACCATACAGACTGCTCCATGCCGAGGGTGTGATGCATCTCACCTGTTACACATAGAGGGTGCGATGCATATTGAAAATCCCTTCTGTAAGGTGCGATGAGCGAGAGCAAACAAACGGCAGAGGCAGTTTGCTAGGTGTAAACCCAAAGAATCTTCTAGAAACTACTCATTTGACAGTTGCCTCTCTGAATTCGCCGAGGGATGAGTAAGAGATAATGAAACCTCCAAGTGGAACCCAGAGCTATCAGATAAATGACACTAATCAAAATCCCAGAAGCTGACTCACCCACCTACAAATATCTATATATGGATCCCTCATCCTAGAGATCCAGAGGCTTGAATTTTGTATTTTGTAAGGAAGTGTTGTTGGTTTCTCTGTGAAACATTGTAGTGTTGGGTGATATAGATTTTCCTGAGGTGAAGAGGGATTTCATGCTGGGAGGATGGCACTGGGTCAGACCGCTGGGTTGTAATCCTCTCTTCTGCTACTTTTATCAATAAAGCTATTTGAGTTTTCCTCCATATTCTTGTATATTTCTGAATCTTGTATTGGTGTATGCATTTGTATGGTTAATATACCTCTGATCCTATATTTTTTATGGTTATACATCTCTATGCTTTGATGGTATTATGCTGCTTTGACTCCACAGGTGTTCTTTGAAGCGGGACAAGTGAGGAACGAGTGGTGAAGCTCTATCAAAGGAGGGGGGAAACAAGCAAGGAGCGAAGCGAAAGACTGAGGTTGGTACTCTCTGCTTCTCTCTCATCTATCTCTCATAAAGGAAGACACAAGTAACTTTAGTTTGTTTGTTTCTAAGATAGCTACTCGTCTTAGTGGGACTAGAAGCTTTGAATGGACACTAGTTTTCCTGGTAACAGGTGGGGAGGTTTGGTCCACACAGTTCTTATGGCCCAATCTCTAGTGGGATTATGTATTCCTGAGAGCTTCTCTAGGACTAATTCCTTCAGTTGAAAAAAATGTATAGTTGAATATTTCACATAATTACCAAGTCACAATTCAACAAAGGAAAACAATACGCAATCAGTCAATATCCTTAGTTAGTCAATACTACTTTCCCATTCATAGTCAACTAGAGACCAATTTTCTTTTAAGACTTTCCCAACAATTAAGTAATGATTAGCTCAGGTCATGATTTTTTTGAATAGATTTAATGATTAAAGCTAATCAACTTTGATTAATTAAGTAATGTTGTCACCAAATTTAAAATCCCTTCATGCACAGATTGCATAAAATAGGAAAAAATAAGGTAAGTAAACCAAACATTCTTTACTTAATAATGCAACACATAGATCAACATTAAGTGTATTCTTAAACAATTTTCTAGGATCTCCATACCATAATTTTTGTGTCGTATATCTTCACAACACAAACAGATTGAACCTTGTATTTTCTAGCAAATTAAACATGGTACAATATTCCTTAGTCGGATCAACAACAATCTGAACAATTAGTTGACACTTCTTGAGACAGTGCGTCCACTTGAATCCTTATTTTAATTTATAAAGTGTATAACAATACACTTCTCTTGAAAAATAATCATTATGGGAACCTTCAACATGGGAAGTTGACCAAAAATTCATATTTAATAGCATTAATCTACATAGTTCATGTTGAATAAAATATTTCTTGTGATCTCTAAGTCCACACATTATTCATCAAATTGGATTTTGATATTTTATATTTACTCACATAGCATCTACTAGCACCATAAATAATATTTGGGAGAATTTTTGTGGGGATTTCTTATTAAAAAAGTTTATTTTTCTTACATCCGATTAAAGGAAATGGTTTTTGAATATCTCTTTGGTTATATGGAGATTTATCTCTAGTAAAGTAACCTCGATGAGCAATGAACTTCTTCCACACAACATCATCAATGTTCCTAAACAAGTATTCTCAAATGTATTCAACACTAAGCAACACAAATATTCTCAAATGTATTCAATACTAAGTAGCATCCATAATAATATATGAATAATATTTTAAATTTGTAGGTCTTCCAAAAGCATTTTCATCAGATTTAAATCACGAGCAATCAAGTTTTTACACGTAGCATGAAAAATCATCAATATATATTATGGAAAATATCCCCAAACATGTTTAAACCTGTAGGTTAGTCGTTGTGATGTTTTATTCTTGTATATTCAAATTGTCCCCATTTAATATTGTTGAACTCTGAAAGTCAAGTCATGATTGTAACAACCCTGGGTTAAGCGTTCATGTAATAAAAGTTAATAAAGGTAAAATAAGACCATGGGCAAGGGACACTTATTCCAAGCTAAATGTTGGGAAAAATATGATAGTCGGCATTATTTGTTGTGTTTTATGGCTAAGGGGAAAATGGAAAAGGCAATGGCTAAGTATTTGGAAAGGAAAAAATGTATTTTTGGTACATTATTTATGAAAATAATGGAAATTAGGAGAAAAGGAAGGTGAAAGGTCATGGGTTATTTGTGAGGAGGAAAATGAAGCAAAACAATGGAAAATTGAAGAAATTAGAGGCCTCATTAATAAAAATACCTCAGAGCATCAATTGATAGCCTTTTGTCAGTTTAGTGTTAGAATTTGTCTTAAAGAGGAGAAATCACCAAGCAGAGAAATAAAGTAAGAAAGCAAGGAAAGGAAAGGAAAAGAAAAGAAGGACAAGGAAAGGGAAGGAAACATTGGATCAAGTAGCTTCAATAGGAATACTTGTAGGTAACGTGTTGCATGTATGATTTCGAAGCTAGGTTTGACATGCATGGTATGTGCATGTTGGTATATGGTTCTATTATTGTCACTGGCCTAGAATTTTCCACGAATCAACAATGGATATTATCCTAGCCTTTCCATTTCCGGATATCCATGGTGTGATGGGATTGTTCTTTGTTTGAGCTTTGGGTTACTAGATGATTTCAGAATTTAGGGTGAGGTGGTCTTAGGAAAAATCCCAAAGGCCTAGGAATCCCTTGTCCGGCAATGCCGCGATGAATGGTAAAGCCTAAGGGTGGAATCTGGAAAATTCCCCAAGAATGTTTAAGAATTTCTAAGGCATCCAAGCTTGTCTCAGTTTTATGATCTCGGCACCAATTTAGGTGTGATGATGATATGGAGAGGGTGGAGGTGGTTTAACCTTCATATTACCTTTCTTGTCTTTGGATTGGTTTATCCCATGAGATCCCACATTTATTCTTGGAATATGGCATGAGGGTGATTGGCTAAAGAGATTTTTGGATTAGCCAATCTATGGGTGGGTGGAATGTGGAACTACCAAACATGGTCGGTATTTGCCTATGGTTAATAAAAGCTAAGGTTTCCTTTCTTTTTGTAAGGAAATGTATTGGTTATTATGTGGATTTAATGGTCGTGATCTTATTATTATTTATCTGGTCATATGTCGATTATAAGCATGGATTTTTTACAAATCTTAGTCATGGCTCTTTTCATTTTTTCACTCATAAATGAATAAATAATGAATGCAAGACCTAATTTGTGTTAATATAGCTAATGAGAGAAGGTAGTGACCCTTCTCGTTAAACCTAAAATAATTTTTCAGTCCTTTATGTTCATAATTGCATTCATTACCTGTAGGTTTCATATCTACCAAGTATTTGAAAGAATCTTACTTACTATCGGTTGGGGATGGTCAGGTCAGGTCAAGTACTCATTCTAGTTTTTTGTTTACAAGCACTTCCTTCATGTCTTTTATGAGTTATGGAAGTTTCATAGTTTGTTGGGCAAAGACTAATCCCCATCAGTGGAAGATAACCTTAATTCTTGCAGTTGCTAACACGACATTGGTAGAAACAGGGTGCAATCACACTGATGCAGGCCTATGGGAGAAACTAGGAACTAATAGTCACATGGAGGCCTTGGCAAGGGAGAAAATAAGGCTCCACATTAGGGAAAAATGGGAGTTGTCTGAGGGGTTGGACACTTGGTTGGATTACTTCTGAAGGTCCTATGGCACCTAAGGGGAGTCATTAATGTCTTTTTGTGTAAACTATATTTCCTTAAGCTCATCTGGGAAGTGAAGTCATATCATAGTATCCCCTCATCTCATGTTTACCCTAGGTAATCTAGCGAAAGTGGGTAGATGTGAGAGGAGGAAATGTTACATGGTGGTATCAGAGCAGGTTGTGGTCTCTTTGGGTAATATCTAATACCATATGGTGATATCAGAGTCGGTTGTTCTCTCTTTAGGTCATATACGATACCAAAAGGTGGTATCAGAGCATGGTTTCACTATCTTTGGGTAACTCTGATGTTATCAAGGTGATGACTATTATGCATGGGATTAGGGTGTATAGTTGGTATGATCATGCATGCTGTTGTTGTGATGTTATGTTATTACATGGATATGGTTATGATTATACATGTACATGCTAATTTGGACTGATCTTGCAGATGAGATAAGCCTCCCATGAGCATCACTAAGGTATGGATTTGGTTTTGGTATCTCTTTGGTTTATCTAATATGGTAACCTTGCAGGAATAAGAGAATTCAAGATGACAAGAAAAATGGTAGACTACAGTTGCTATGAAACTTCCTATCGATCATTTGAGCAGTAAGGACAAGAGTATTCTCCTAGTATAACAATACATTAAGGAGCTTGAGGGAAGAGATTAGAATTTACAAAGAAAACAATAACAGGTTGGTTGAGGCTCAAGAAATACTTGCAATGGCTAAGGAGAATCAGTTAGATTTTAATGCAACAATCCTTCAGATCTTGTAAGAGTTGCAAAAATAGGACAAATGAGAATCAGTTTATACTAGACAGATAAAAATAATGGATTCTATGGTAGTTGGTCTTAGGCTAGATACACATTGGATAGAAGGGACACAGTTAGAGCTGACAGATCATTGGATACACCTGATAGGAGGAATGGTATGTATGGGCATCATTCTAGTTGTTCATATAGGAGGGGTGAGTATTTTCTTGAGGAATTCAAGAAATTCAAGCCTCCTACATTTGATGGAGAAATTAAAAAGTCATAAGATGTAGAGGCATGGTTGCTTGGGATGAACAAATTCTTTAAATTTCATAGCTACTCTGTGAACATGAAAGCCAAGATAGCTACCTTCAGTCTTAAAGGGAAAGCAAATACCTAGGAGGAGATGTGAATAATGTCAAGGGAATTTGGGAAGAAGACTTGATTTGGGATGATTTCGAGAGGATCTTCAAGAAGAAGTACTTATCGGAGAGATACTATGATGATAGAGCTAAGGCGTTTTATGAGATACAAATGGATTCTATGACAAATCATGAGTACACTACTAGATTCTTGGAGTTGTTGAGGTATGTTCGATATCTCAAGGAGGAGAAGGCTAAGATCCATAGATTCATCAGTGGTAGCATATAGAGACCAGATTTAGTTTGATGAGCCTAGATCATTAGATGAAGCCATTCGTAAATTGAAGAATTGTTTTGAGCAGTTAAAGCGAAAATCTGAGCCTAAACGTGACTTGAAGGGAAATGAGAAAGTAAAATGAAAATGGCCACCAAACCAGGGAAGACCTCATGATGCAGGTGAGAAAGAAAATGTTGCTCCTTACAATAAGTTCATTGTAGTCAACAAGGGACATGTGTCACATACTGAAGAGCAGTAAACTTGAGGTGATAGTAGAGCACCATTGCAGTGTTCTATATGTGGCAAAGAGCATCGTAAGAAGGATTTTCCATTATACCAAGAAATTAGGCCTCAGATCTATAGTGTTCAGAAGGCGAAAATAGTTGGGGATGTTTCTTATAGTATTCCTCAGGGTGGACAACTGGCAGGCATATCACTAGGAATCTATCATTGAGATGGACGGTAAGCATTGTGATCAAGTTATTTCTATTTTGATTGATCCTAGATCTAATTATAGTTATGTTAATCCTAACCTGGAAGTGTGGCTTGAGAAAATAAGTACATGCAGAGTCTTATTTGGTGCAATTGGATATAGGAACGAAGAAGAGAGTTCATCACTAGGTAAGAACTTAGGAATTTGAGTTGAATGGTATGCCTACAACTGCACATTTGAATGTACTGTCATTGGGACCATATAATATGATTTTGAGTATATATTGGTTGTATATTCAGAGAACCAAAGTAGATTTCTATGAAAACGATATTAAGTACATGAATGATAATAGAAAGAAAATAATCTTACAGGGTAAGAAGAAGCCTACATCAATGAGGATAGTCACAACAATGTAGGCTAAGCACAGTTGCAGAAAAGGGTGTGCGATTTATTGAGTTCATATTTCCAGTGATAGAGGTAAGGATGTTGAGGATGCAAAAATATTCAAGAGGTACCTTGTATTGTAGCAGTTTTAGGATGTGTTTCCAGCAAAGATTGTAGATTTTCCTCTGCAGAGGGAGGTACAATTTTTTGTTGAGTTGGTATCAAGGGAAACATCAGCATCAAAGGCACCTGATTAGATGAGCACTCTAGAATTAGTAGAGTTAAAGTTGCAGATGAAGGAAATGCTTGATAAGGGATAATTTAGACCAAGTGTATCACCCTGGGGTGCACCAGTATTGTTCATGAATAAGAAGGATGGTAATATTAGATTGTGCATTGATTACAGGCAATTGAATAGGGTGACAATCAAGAAAAGGCACCCATTACCAAGGATTGACAACTTGTTCGATGAATTGAAGGGAGTATAAGTGTTCTCAAAGATTGATATGTGGTTCGGATATCATCAGGTACACATCAAGGAAGAATACATATACAAGACTTCCTTTAGGACCGTGTATGGTCATTATGAGTTTGTTGTAGTTCCATTCGGTTTGACTAATGCTCCAAGTAATTTTATGTGTTGATGAATATTGTATTCTATCCTTATCTGGGCAAGTTTGTTATTGTATTAATTGATGACATCTTTATAGATTCTAAAAATGAGGAAGAGAATGCTGAACATTTAGAAGTAGTGTTGAGATTGCTAAGAGAACATCAGTTGTATGCTAAGCTTAGCAAGTGCAGTTTCTTTCAGATAGAAGTACACAACTTGGGACATGTTGTTACTAATAATGGAGTAGAAGTAGATTCAGAGAAGATAAAGGCTATGATGGAGTGGGAGGCTCCTAGAAATGTGGAGGAAGTGATGTCATTCATGGATGTAGCAGGTTATTACAGTAGGTTCATCATGAACTCCTCAAACATTGAATATCTTATTACGTCATTGCAGAGGAAAGGTAAGAATTTTGAACGGATAGAGGAGTGTGCAACCAGTCTTGAGCAGTTGAATCAGTTGTTGACAAATCCTCCAGTGCTAAAGACTATAGATCCGGATAAAGAGTTTGTAATATGTACAAATTCTTGCAAGATAGGGTTTGGTGGAGTTCTTATGCAGGAGAGACAAGTGATATGCTATGATTCCAGGAAAGTAAGTGAGCATCATTATAACTACATGAGTCATGACCTTGAGTTTGAACTATTATTCGTGCCTTGAACATGTGGAGACATTATCTTCTTGGTAGGAGGGTTGTGTTGATGAGTGATCATAATGGACTAAGATATTTGTCTTTCCAATTGAATCTGAACACCAGACAAGCTAGATAGTTTTATACCCTTAGTGATTTCAACTTTAAGATCAGGTATATTAAGGGAAAGAAAAACAGGGTTGCAGATGCTCTCAGTAGGAAAGTGTAGTTGAACCATGTTGTAGTAGTGAGCTCATATGGGATAAATTTATAGGATTAGGTCTTATAGGAAGGAAAACAAGATGGCAGGTACAAGGATCTTATGTTCAAGCTACAAAAGGGTATAGGTGAGCAGATGGTTTTGTGATATTTAGAAATAAAATCTATGTGCCGGATGACAGTGAACTCATGAAACTTATCTTGAGGGAGTTTCATGTAAAACCATAGTCAGGTCACCCAGGATACTAGAAGACATTGAAGTCAGTGAAGAAGTTCTACTATTGGCTGAAAATGAAGAAGGAAGTGGTAGATTTTATGGCATGATATTTGGACTATCAGTAGGTCAAAGAAGAGTGTCAACATCCAGGTGGGTTGCTTTAGCCTATTTTGATTCCAGAATGGAAATGGGAGGTCATTCCCATGGATTTCATTACAAGCCTTCTGAGTACATCGACACAACATGATTCTAAAATGGTCGTGGTTGAAATGTTGAGAAATATAACTCACTTCATTACATTGAAGAATACTTTTTCAACTAGGGATGTAGAACAAGTCTTCACTAGGGAGATCATGAGATTGCATGGTGTTCTAAATAATATTGTGTCAGACAGGGATGCAAAGTTCACTTCCAAGTGTTGGAAATATTTATTTGCAGGATTAGGGACAAATTTGACCTTCAACACAACTTATCATCCATATATAGATGGATATACATAGAGGGTTAACAAGATATGGATGATATGTTGAGGATTTATATCATGCATTAACAGAGGAGATGGTAGGAGTACCTTCCATTGGTTGAGTTTACATACAAAAATGGTTGCCAGGAGTCACAGAGGATGAGTTTGTTTAAGGCTTTGTATGGGTGGAGTTGTAACACTCCCATCAGCTAGAGTGATCCAGTGAACAAGGTACTTATTAGACTAGACATGTTGGAAGACATGGAATAGGAAATGCAGGTTATAAAGAAAAATCTAAAGGAAACACAAGACAAACAAAAAAGTTTTGTAGACCAGCACAGGGCATTTAAGGAGTTTCAGGTTGGGGAGCATGTCTATTTGTTCATCAAGCCTAAGAAGAGGTCCTTAAGGATCAGATCATGTGCCAAGTAGGCACCATGGTATTGTGGGCCTTTTGAGATCCTTGAGAGGATTGGACCAGTGGCCTACAAACATATACTACCTCTGATAGTGAATTCCATTATGTTTTTAATGGTTCATTGCTTAGAACATATGTAAACGATGTCGATCATGTTATTGATTGGTCTTTATTGCAAGTGGAGCAAGAAGGAGAGTTCCAGATAGAACCCCAATGCATATTACAACAGAAACCTTTAGTGCTTTGTAAAAATGCACTTGAGTAGGTTAAAGTGCAATGGAAGCACTTTGGGCCCGACGAAGCTGCATGGGAGATGGAAAATCAGATGTGGGGTATGTATTATTCATTGTTTGCTTGTGAAGGAAAATGAGTATTAGTATCTTTACATATATATTTATGGTTTCTATTGTAAATAACACAATTACCTAAGTTATAAAGCTCCAATAAGAGGTATGGTTGTCATGTTGTCATGTTTTACATGATGGTTTTTCTTTTGACCAATATGTTATTGTAAATATTTCAATGAGCTAGTTTATAAAGCTCCATAGGTAGTATATTTTTTCTCTTCAACATTTTTGGTAGGTCTAGTTGTGGTTTAACAATGAGGACGGTGTTACCCTAAGGGGGAGGTTCTGTAGAAAACCTAGGCTAAAGGTTCATGTAATAAAACTTAATAAAGGTAAAATAAGACCACGGGCAAGCGACACTTATTCCAAGCTGAATGTTGGGAAAAATATCCTAGTGGGTATCACTAGTTGTGTTTTATGGCTAAGAGGAAATTGGAAAAAGCAATGGCTAAGGCTTTGGAAAGGAAAAAAGGTATTTTTGGTACATTATTATTAAAATAATGGAAATTAAGAGAAAAGGAAGGTGAAAGATCACATGTTGCATGTGAGGAGGAAAATGAAAGAAAGTAATGGAAAATTGAAGAAAGTAGGGGCCTCATCAATAAAAGGACCTCATAACATCAGTTGGTATACTTTTGAGCGTTTAGTGTTAGAATTTGTCTCAAAGAGTAGAAAATACCAACAAGAGAAATAAAGTAAGAGATCAAGGAAAGGAAAGGAAAAGAAAAGTAGGACAAGGAAAAGTTGGATCAAACAGCTTCAACAGGAATACTTGCAGGTAATAGATTGCAAGTATTATTTCCTAGTTGGTTTTGACATGTATGTTATGTGCATGTTGGTATATGGTTATTTTTATGTCATTGCCTTGATTTTTTCTGAGAATCAACAATGGATTTTAGCCTATCCTTTCCATTCATGGATAACCATGGTGTGACGATATTGTTCTAGGTTTGAGCTTTGGGTTGTTGTATGGTTTCAGAATGTGAGATGAGGTGGTACGAGGAAAATTACCAAAGGCCTAGGAATGCCTTGATCAGTAATGGAGGGATACACGGTAAAGGCTTAGGGTAGAAATAGGAAAATTCCTCAAGGATGGTTAAGAAATTCTAAGGCACCTAGGCTCAGTTCAGTTTTGTGATCTCGACATCGATTTAGGTGTGATCATGGTATGGAGAGGGTGGAGGTGGTTTAACCTTTGGATTCCCTTAGTTGTCTTTGGATTGGTTTATCCCATGAGATCCCACATTCATGCTTGGAATAGGGAACGGGGGTGACTATATAAAGAGATATTTGGCTTAGTCAATCTATGGTTGGGTGGAATGTGGAAGTCCCAAATCCGGTCAGTATTTACCTATGGTTAATAAAAGCTAAGTTTCTCTTTATTTGGGTAAGGAAATATATTGGTTATAATGTGGCTTTAATGATTGTGCTCTTATTGTTATTTATCTGGTTATAAGATTGGTTTTATGACAGATCTTAGTCATGGCTATTTTCACAATTTCACTCGTAACTGAATAAATAATGAATGCAAGACCTAATTGGTGTAACAAAAAGTAATGAGAGAAGGTAGTGATGCTTCTTGTTAAACCTCAAATAAGTTTTGAGTCCCTTTTGTTCAAACTTGCATTCATGATCTGTAGGTTGCATATCTACAGGGTGTTTTATAGAATGTTAGTCTCGGTTAGGGATAGTTAGGTCAAGTTCTATTTCTAGTTTTTGGTTGATAAGAATTTTCTTCGTGTATTTTATGAGTTCTAGAAATTTCATAGATTTATGGGTAGTGGCTAAGCCTCAGCCCTAGAAAATAGCCTTAATTCTTGTATTCGATGGCACAACGCTAACATAGAAAGGCCACATTCATACTCATGAAAGACTATTGAAGCAACTGGGAACCCATAGTCACATGGAGGCCTTGAAAAGAGTTGGCTTATTGGGGCTTGACCCAGGTTCAGAGTTAATTAGCCAAAAAAATCCTTGTACTACTCACCCTTTCAGCAATAGCCTGTGCAGCACAGACTGAAGTCTCACTCAAATAGTATGGGGGGGTCCTGGAACCAAGTTTCCGCACCCTTGAGATGTCTGAGAGGTTGAATTAGTCCAACTGTTAGTCCCTTCACATAGGTTACTTCGCACACTTCCCTGTCCCTCATGCCTTGATATATTTTCCTTCGCATAGCCCTTCCCAGGGGCTGGGGGGCCTCCACACTGCTGGAGCAGCGCTCTGTGTTATTTCCCTAAGTCCCACCTAAGATCTTACTAATATTCCTACACCAGTTAGTTATCTTCGCGTAAATGGATGCCTTACATTATATTTATTTATACAACACATTCATATGAGTTCGTGCAGCAAATAAACAACACACTTGCAATTTATACCCAATCATACATTAAAGAAGAAATGATACACAAAAATATGATAAAAATTCTCTTTATTGATGTTTCCAACCGTTACAGACTCTACCTGCCCTGCGTGCTTAGCTGCAGGGGTCCGCACACTTAGCTGCGGACTACTAGCCCTCTGAGCACTCAGCTGTAGATCCTTCTCCTACTCTACGACCCAAGACACACTTTACACTTCGAATCAATCTCTTAAAATCATCATCCTTTTATTCTATTTGCTATCCGCTATCTTCTACACTTAGAGCCTCACTTTATTTATACAATCCCATGGTCCACGGACCATGGGTAGTTCTATCAAGCTAACATTACATTACAAAAATAAGGGCAGACAACCCTATGACTCTCTTATGACTTTGCGCTCCGCACCCAGATTACATCAAAGATTACATCATCCATGGCTACAAAGGGTAGCTCTCTCCATTGCTTGGCTGGGTCCTCATGCACTATGATATAGTTGCTGTGGAGGTTAACTTTAAACTTTGCAAAACTTTGTAGGTTGTTGTAGATAGTGGGTGATAACCTCGGGTTGCAGTTAATCCCCATTCTGATATTCATTTCCTTGAACACCCATAATATCATACTGTCGCAGATACGGTTCGCATCCTTTGTGGCCTAGAGCGAAGTGTACTTTGTGGCCTCTAGAAAATCCCTGTCAATTGTGGGGAACTGACTATCCTTCATCAATTCCCCTACCACAAGCATTGTGGACAGCAGAAGCCATGCATCATGGAATGTTTTGCCTTTTTCTAGAGCCTCACGACTATTTTCCAGGAACTCCTTACAGAGGAAATCAAACGAGTTAAACTAGACCCCCTTCGCACACTACTTGGCAAGTGCTACCACCGACACGGTTACCTTGTTCATGTGGCACCTGCGCATAACCTTACTTGCCAGTGTTTGGGTCGCCACACTTACTGCTTTATTGTTGATGCTAGATATGGCATAGCCCCTTTTCTTCTTCTCCAATTTATATTTCTTCTTCATAGCCTTTGCGATGGCCAAGTCACTACTCTTCCCCTTTGAGATATCTGGGGGGTCCTCACCTTTGCACGGGAGCCAAGTAATGTGATGATTTAAGTGGTTAGTGATGGGGATGGGCTCCTCCAACCACAAACACCTACCATGCACCAAGCATAGCAGCTGCCTGACGACGAAAATTATCATTGGGGCATGGTGGAAATGCGGCACCCAGATTAGGTTTAGCAACCCTGCCTTTTCCACTCCGCGCAACCACTTTCGCAACTCTAATTCAGTAACCCCTACCGCAGTGTTATGTTTAGGTGAGGGAAATTCTCGTGGTCAGCGAGATCCCAATCTTCAAATTTCAAGCTAGGAACCTGTCCCAGGAGCGTGCCCTAAAAAATGATCTTGTCTGGGAGGAGCGGGGTCTGGAGAGAGCTCTTTCTCTCGTCGAGATCCTTGGGCACTTTTGCCTCCCCTTCTGTGAGGGGATATAGGTGGGTAGCTTTGTTGGAGGGTGTGCAGGCCCAATTTCTTCCTCCATGCCTTCGTCCTCGTCTTCTTTGATGATAAGGTCCTCCAGGTCTTCCTCCTCCTCATCGGTTTCTACGTTAATGGCTTTCCCTTTCTCCTCCATTGTTAGCCTAGTGTGCAGTGGGTTTCGCAGGGACACACATACAGGAACCTTCCACTATTTGTCTTTCTTTAGCCTTGGTGTTGGGTGCTAATAATGTGTCTTTTAAAACTCCTAATTGCCTCACATTAATTGTCAACCTAGGTAAGTCTTTTTGTTTCAAGAGTGTACACAATATGTGCAAGCTATAAATCTAGAGAGTAATGATTTAAGATAATCTATTAAATTCAATACAAGACTAAACAAATCAAACCATAAATATCAAGCTTGTAACTTTTAAGGGAAATAATACATCTAAGCATCAGGACTTAATCTCAAGCAAAACCATAATCCAATCTTAAGCAAAAAATTCAAATGGGAATAACATCAACCGAGAGCACTGTAGTAGTAACTGAGCTCTTTCATCTGGATCTACATTAATCACACTCTGTTCTACTTTAAGCAATGCGAATTGAAATAACATCAACCAAGAGTTTAGTAGCATTAACCAATCTCTTTCAGCTGATTCTATACTAATCATACTCTTATCGTAATCAACGGGAATCAATGGCTTAACTAATAATTAATTCAATCTATGGTGACAATAAATGAAATCAAATGACAAAGTTGTGAAGTACCTGAGATTAGAATAAATGAAAGTAAACTAACTGCAATGTAAACTCATAAGAAATCAGAAGATATCAAACAGAATAAACTCATATAAAATGCAAAGATATAAACAAAATAACCTTACAAGAAATGGAAAAGTATCAAACAGGGAATATTAGTAAGATCCACCAGAGACTGGGCCTTAGCCACTAGCAAATACTGCCGAGCTACTTTAGAATATCTGAATGACCAGAAACACAAATTAAATATTAATCATTAAATTCACTCCTCATTACAATACGATATGTCCTTCAGAATAACATTCTGTATATTGAAATTACAATTGAGGTCCCAAGTGAAAAACTAAATCTCTCCATTATCCCATCTCCTCCTATCCTATCCTATCCTATCTCTAATTATCTCCTTCTTTGATCTCTGTTTTCATTTAAATACATAGAGAGCAGAGAGAAGTTACAATAGAGATGATTACCAAATGATTCTCATAACAAAATTGGATTTTTCACAACAAATTAATCAGCAAGATCATGTCTGAAATATCTTTCCATCAACATTCAATAAGAACAGGTCGAATTTGTTATTGCAACTGAGATAATTTGGAAAATGGCCACAACAGCGAATCTAAGAAAATCATGTTTAGATAAACTTTTGTTTCTCTTAATACATACTGAATTTTGGAAAATTTCTCAATTTAAAACTAATTCGGTCCGTTCTAGACAAAACCCATGTTTCGGAATTTCCAGATTCTTCTCCATTTGCCCAAAACATCCAATGAAAAACTATCACTTCTTATTCCAGCGAATTTCTGAGTTGGAATATTTAATGATGAGCTAGAGATCAAATCTGCAATCTGGAAAATATCTTGGAGGCTAAAATGGTGAGTGATGTTACAACAAATTTATTAATAAACCATCATTGGTAAAATTATGCATAATAATCATCACTTTATTAAAAATAAAGGAGAATAAATAATATTTATCCATAAGAGCATAAATAATTATAAAATGGAATTATATGATAAAGTATGATAAATGATGTGATAAAGAATGGTAGAAATGGATGAAATAGGAGTTAAAGAGTGGTAATAATAATAACAAACTTGCGGCCCAACATACCCCCAAACTGAATATATTGCATGTCCTCATGCAACCCAAAGCCTCTGTATTAACCAAGCAATAATATAAAAATTGTTCATCCCAACTCATGAAATGGATGGAACAAACAACTTCTTCCTCAAATAATGAATATTCAATTTTAGCAATGTTGATGGTGTAACAATTTTTATATTTACGTTCAACTATATGTATATGAAGTTGTAGCAAAATATGATATAAGTAATGACAAACTTCATTAACCATTTTCTCAAAAACTACAAGTTAGATCGTTTTGATGCACGGATCATGAGATATAAGCAAAATGGTTGTAGGTGACAGTGCATGATTTCTGATATTTTACAAACTAATTTAACTTGAAATTTTCTGGGGTTGTGTATTTTAATGATACCTCTTTGCTGTCCAAAAATTACGAGAATTCAGTTCATAGTTTAAAGATATATGCAAATCAATTTATACACTATATAAAAATGAAATTGTATGCCATAAATTAGAAAGAAAGTAGAAAACAATCATCACGTGTAGCAATTTCTCCCCCAAACTTGAGAGTTAGCATGCCCTCATACAATGCTAGAAAACAAATTGAGGTGGTTTCTACAATCTGTTGAAATCTATGCTTGGTATAAAACAACACGGAATAAGGGAGGTGTTGAGAATGAATAAGAACATCAATGGATGATAAATAATATTAATGGCATGGTCATAATAAATAAATAAATGAAAGGAACACTCCCCTAAACTGCAAGATTTTGTCTCTGAAAAATGGGAAGTGTTAAAGATGTGGAATGAATGATGATAAATAATGCTCATTGGATTTTGCATGAAATTTTCCTAAATTCGTAATAAATCAGAAAAGTATGCTATTTTACCTCAAGTTTTACCTCTGAAAAAAATGTGAAATGACATGTATGGGTCAGAATTTGTTGAAGCTAATGTAGGCTGAGTTGATGTTGAAAGCGATGGAAAAGGTGGAATCTAGGAAAGCACATCATGTCTGAACAATTGTTCATGTTCGCGAGTTTCTCGAGCCTCTTCTGTTAGTTGCAATAGTGTGGCCTTGCTACGAATAGAGTTTCCCCCCATACTTGTTGTTCTCCTGTAAACAAATCATTAATTCGCATGCAAATTTCTTGAATCCACAGTTTTAATTTTGAACAACAACAGATAAGTCGTATGCAAAAATACCAATTAGGAAAAACTTTGTATAAATGCAATACTAATACTTTGTCAAATGAACAAGTTATGGGAGAGTGTAGTAATTATATCGCATGTTATCCCATAATACATACCTTTCCCCTCCAATTAGAAAGGGGCGTTCATGACCATAAAACATAGGAAAAGTGTTGTTCTGATGGCAAGGCAGGGAATGAACAGTATGACAGTAAATGAAGCAAAGTACACATATCAATGATAGGATAGCAAGAGGTATGGTTATAATGAGAGCAGAGTGTGTAAAGACAGTTATGAATAAGAGATAAGATGCTTTGGTTGATGATAGGTTATGTGGTAAGAAATAAGGACAACAATATGCAAGAAAAGATACCTTGCTGATGATATACCATCTGAAAATGATATGATTGATTAGAAACACTAACTCATGCATAAATGTTCAAAGTAGGGAGAAATTAGCAAAATACTCTCTTTAATAAAAAGAAAAGTAAGAAGAGGGTATTATAGTAATTATTGATGTTGAAAATAGAACTTCAATACCATAAGAAGAGCCTCTGCTTCTAGCAGGCATCCATAGCCTCGACAGGGTTGCTTTTTAACCCATATGAGCAAGGATCCTCAATTTATAAATGGAGAGTTCCAGTGTTGTTTTACAGAAGAGATCAGTGTGTTGTCATGGTAACCAGATGACCACACTACCATTCACTAGGATGTAGCAAAAGTGATTAGGCCGGCTTGTGATGAGACCTCCTATTCCAAGGATATTTTGGCTATCTAATGGATCATAACCCTATTGTGGTGGCCATAATGGGAATGTCACTTTTTTACAGCCTTATGAACATGGTAGGCTAGCTCATAATGAGACCCCCTATCCTCCATCTGAAATTTTGTTGTTATTACACATTTTTATGATAAATAGAGAGAGGCTCAGTACTCCTTAAGAGCAGGGATGGCAGAAGAAGTTGAACATGTCAATAGAAAAAGAAAAAAATATACCCATAATCTTACTTATAATAGATGGGGAGAATTATAGCTAGGAGAAGTGGAACCACCATGGTAAAGATGATCAATCAGTATCATATATAGCAGAAATCAATACAGTAAAGTAATATATAAATAATTGTGTCCCTTCTATTTAAAAAAACAAAAAAGAAACTATCATCAATACGCTGTCTTGTTAAAGATCATAATGTTAAGGGTATTCACTTACCTTATAGACTCCATAATTCTTGTCCTCATAAAAGTATTGTACTTCGTGCCATGAAAGAGAATCAGAAAAATGGGCTGGGATGAGCTAGGAATAATCCCACAAGAAGAAGGAGGTCCTAATCACAACACTCAAAACTTCACAAGAAGCACAAATGTTGTTCCGAAGAGGGAACAACAGAAACGCTCTAAAAGTGTTGTTCCCTAGAGGGAACAACGAAAGCTCAAAAGCGCTCAAAAAAGTGTTGTTCCCTAGAGGGAACAACAAAAACTCAAAAAGTGTTGTTCCCTTGAGGGAACGACAAAAACACTCCAAAAAAAGTGTTGTTCCCTTGAGGGAACAACAAAACTCTAAAAGTGTTGTTCCCTTGAGGAAATAACAAAACACTCTAAAAAAGTGTTGTTCCCTTGAGGGAACAACAAATCTCTAAAAGTGTTGTTCGCTTGAGGGAACAACAAAAACACTCGAAAAAAAGTGTTGTTCCCTTGAGGGGATAGCAAAAGAAACTAAAAAAAAGTGTTGTTCCTTTGAGAGAACAACAAAACTCTAAAAGTTTTGTTCCCTTGAGGAAACAACAAAAACACTCCAAAAAATTGTTGTTCCCTTGAGGGAAAAAAAAAAAAAAAAACCAAAACAGTGTTGTTCCCTTGAGGGAACAACAAAACTCTAAAAGTGATGTTCCCTTGAGGGAACAACAAAAAAAACTCCAAAAAAAAGTGTTGTTCCCTTAAGAGAACAACAAAACTCGAAAAGTGTTGTTACCTTGAGGGAACAACAAAAAACAATCCGAAAAATTGATGTTCCCTTGAGGGAACAACAAAACTCTAAAAGTGATGTTCCCTTGAGGGAACAACAAAAAAAACACTCCAAAAAATGTGTTGTTCCCTTGAGGGAACAACAAAAAAAAACACTCCAAAAAAGTGTTATTCCCTTGAGGGAACAAAAAAACTCGAAAAGTGTTGTTCTCTTGAGGGAATAGCAAAAAATAATCCAAAAAAGTGATGTTCCCTTGAGGGAACAAAAAAACTCTAAAAGTGATGTTCCCTTGAGGGAACAACAAAAACACTCCAAAAAAGGTGTTATTTCCTTGAGGGAACAACAAAATTCTAAAAGTGTTGTTCCCTTGATGGAACAACAAAAACACTCCAAAAAAGTGTTGTTCCCTTGATGGAACAACAAAAACACTCCAAAAAAGTGTTGTTCCATTGAGGGAACAATAAAACTCTAAAAGTGTTATTCCCTTGAGGGAACAACAAAAAACACTCCATGTTGTTTCGCCAAGGGAACAAAAAAACTTGAAAAGTGTTGTTCGCTTGAGGGAACAACATAAACACTCCAAAAAAGTGTTGTTCACTTAAGAGCTCTAAAAGTGTTGTTCCCTTGACGGAACAACAAAAAACATTCCAAAAAAAGTGTTGTTCCCGTGAGGGAACAACATAACTCTAAAAATGTTGTTCCCTTGAAGGAACAACAAAAAGCACTCCAAAAAAAGTGTTGTTCCCTCGAGGGAACAAAAAAACTCGAAAAGTGTTGTTCCCTCAAGGGAACAACAAAAACACTCCAAAAAAGTGTTGTTCCCTTGGGGGAACAACCAAACTCTAAAACTGTTGTTCCCTTGAGGGAACAACAAAAGAACAATCCAAAAATGTTGTTCCCTTGAGGGAACAACAAAAAACACTCCAAAAAAAGTGTTGTTTTCTCGAGGGAACAACAAAACTCGAAAAGTGATTTTCCCTTGAGAGAACAACAAAAACACTCCAAAAAAGTGTTGTTCCCTTGAGGGAACAACATAACTCTAAAAGTGTTATTTCCTTGAGGGAACAACAAAAAAAAATCCAAAAAGGTGTTGTTCACTAGAGGGAACATCAAAACTCTAAAATGTTGTTCCCTTGAGGGAATAGCAAAAAAAACAATCCAAAAAAATGTTGTTCACTAGAGGGAACAACAAAAACACTCTAAAGTGTTGTTCCCTATAGGGAACAACAAAAACTCAAAAATAGTCAAAAAGTGTTGTTCCCTAAAGGAAACAACAAAAACACTCAAAAAGTGTTGTTCCCTGAAGAGAACAACAAAAAAACTCAAAAAACTCAAAAAGTGTTGTTCCTGGAGGGAACAACAAAAACACTCAAAAGGTGTTGTTCCGTAGAGGGAACAACAGAAAGTGTTTTTCCCTAGAGGGAACAAAAAAAATGCAACAAAGTGTTGTTCCCTAAAGAGAACAACAAAAAACAGAGAAAAAACATAGAAAAACAATGATATTTACAGCTATAAACAAGCAGAAAAATAGGAAAGTAATCGTATTTACAAAAAAAAGAAAGAAATAACTTTTTACAAAAATGAAGTTGCCGAAGGATTTCCTTCTGTAGCTAGAACTTGCATGGTGGAGTCCTCATTGTTCAATCGCCAATGGAGTGGAAGCTACAATTTGAAGGAAGCAACACCTGAAACACAAAAACATAAGAGAAATCAGAAAATAAAAAACACTTTATTAAAAACAGTATATAAATAAATGAATTAAGTTATAACAGCTATGATGTTATTTCCTAAGGGAATATCAATCTATCAATGGAAGAAAATGATCTCTTGGAAAAATGTATTGGCAGCAGTGACATGAATCTTCAAATGGAAATTAATTCTTCATTTCTTCTGTAATGAATCCATTAGGTAATGAATTGGATGAAATGCCCATGTTTCATTAAAATTTATTTCAAGAATCACTTGTACATAAATTGACCTTCTTTATTCTCCTAGGCCCTGAAAAACGAGTGTCTACCTGCAATAAAACATTAAATCATGGAGCAATAGAGGTGATCGAGCTCCCATAATCCAATAATTATGAAAAAAAAGTAACAAGTAGTTACTCTGTTAAACAAATCCATGGAAAATAACAGAGTAAAATTAATTTATTACCTGCGGGAGAGCAGTGGCAAATCATGCTAACCTATAATGTTTTAATCATAACTTCTTTTTTTTTCATCCAATTTGAGTGATTCCAAAGAAAAATTAGAGCTACTTCAAAGATATATCACCAATAGAAACAGATTTTAAAAATTCAATGATATGCTATGTCAATTTTACTTAGAACAACCTGCATAACGGAGTCATTTTTTATTTCCCCACTTAGAACAATAGTGGATATTTTAAGCATAGATTTTTAGTTTGATTACATATTTGAATGATTCAAATTGGAAATGAAATTATATCCATTTATTTATGTCCAATAGAAATAGGTTATTATAACAAAAATAATTGATGGGTCAAATACTCTAATGAACAGCCGAAAAAACAGAGTTTTAAGAGTGCTGATTTATGATAGGTAGTTAGTATTTTGGTCATAACTTTCTCATACGATATAAAAAATGAGTGATTAAAATTTTATCGTAAATTATATTCATAGGATAATATAATGTAGAAACATGTTTTCAAAATGGCCTCCAAAAACTGACTGCCCCAACTCTGTTCCTAAGTTGCCTACTAGACACCCAATCAATGTTTTGGTTATAACTTTTTCGTTTCAAATAAAAATTTAGTGATTCAAATTGGGTTGGAAATTATACATCAAGGTCTACTTTGGATAGAAACAGGTTTTAAAATATTCCCTTTTGGTCCTTCAAAGCATGATTGTCCCGACTATGTTTTCAGAAATTTCATCAAGAGCACAAGCCAAAAAAATATGATATTCAAGAATTTTTTCCAAACTGGTGATAAAAATGAATATGAGTGTTTTTAGAATTTTTATTTCCATTATAAGTCATCTATATACACAAATAAATTTAAAAATTTATCACCGATGTTGATTTCCATAGCGTGTTGCAACAAAAACAACTACTTTTACATTAAAAAGAAAGTGTTTATTTTATTTCCTTATTTATTTTATTTTCTACAATAACCTACTCTGCTTTGAAAACTGAATATGATTACATGTAAGAGTACTTCCAATGGAGCCATTTTTCAAATAAGACCTCACGTGTGTATATACCCAAATTTGAAAAATGCATGTTAATGAATATTAGGGTATGAGAAGCCAACTTCCCTTGAAAAGATGGTGTCAAAAATTGTTGAAGTATGGAATGATGCTGCAAGAAAATGATGGAGTGAAACTAATATTCAATATATCCTTTACTTTCTTGATTTTTCATAGCCATCATATCATGAAGTTCTTGAGCTTTCAAAATCACTTGTTGATGCAGACTAGAAGAAACCTTATTTTCTTCCATGACTTCTACAATTTTTAGATTTGAAACATTCTGAATCTCAATACAAGTTTTCTCCAATGATGCATATGGGATAGAATGGATGGAAAGGGTGGGTAAATTTTATAGTTCAACACTGTAAGCATGTTGTACTGATTTATTCTTGTGCAGGTGTGGAATGAGTTGAGCAGGAAATTGTGTACGGAATGGAGCATTTTGACAATGTAGTTGATTGGGTTGAGTGGATGATTTTGATAGGAAAGCAAGATGTTGTGGAAGAACTGGTGAAGAATATGGAGGATTTGTTTGTGGTACAAGATGAGGGAGAGTAGTCATGTAATCATAAGATGAACCATGCCAAACTTGTAGACAAGATTTGTGGGGGTTATATTGAGATTGAAATGGATTCCCTAACACATGAGTATTCCATAATGGATTATGCAAGTAAGACTATGGAGAGGAAGTGTTTTGAACCATACATGTAGGCTATGATTTCCATAGTTTTGACCTTGTTGCATCTTCCCAATCTCTTTGATATGCTACTTACATCCTAAATAAGGAAGAACAACTATCTATGGGATGCTCCTTTCGGTAATGAGGGAAAAACACTTCTTCAATTTCTTGATTCTTTTGAACCTACAAAACATCCATTTTTTAATTCAGAGAACTAATAAAATCAATTAGAAAATGTTCAAATAAATCATTGATTTCAACTCCTATATCTCTTGTTCTTGTAGAGATTTGGAAAAGAAAGAAGAAATTTCTATAGAATTCTTACTAGCCTTGGAGTTTCTTCTTGAATACCTTATGCATAATTCACAAACATCATCATATGATAACTGAAAAACATAACCTTTTCCTATCAGATTTAAGAGTTCTAGTAATTCATCTTTGATTCCTTTAAGAAGGAGTGTTTTTAAGGTCTCTTTTTCTAGATACTTATGCTTTGATTTTTGAAGGTTATATTGAAATCGCTCTACATAGTCCCCCAAGATTTCATATTCCCTTTTTATCATAGTGAAAATATCTGTATTAGATTTGCAGTAGTCTTGGTACTTCTAGAATATGTTCTTCATGTTCTCCCATGTTTGGATGCAGTTCCCACCTAGGCTCATGAACCATCAGAGAGATGCTCCTTTTAGAGTAAGAGGAAACACTTTCAACCTTTGATCATTAGTACAATAATTATATCCTCTACAAAGTACTTCAAACTCAAATAAAAATGTATCTAAGTCTTCTCTTGCCAAACCATGAAAATTTGGTAGAGAAAATGGGGGAATTATGTGCATTTATGTCACTCCTCCTAGATCTTTGATAGGGAATTCAAAAGTAGAAATGTGAGTCATTTCTTACCATAATAGAAGATATTCTTCATGTGTTTCTTTGAGGCTCCCCCTTCAAATGTTCCTGTCAATTGGTTAGTGAAATGGGTGGTGCTTACATCACCACTTGAGTGGAATTATGAGATTTTTTAAAAATTCTACCTCTAAAATTCCTACTTCAATTCCTACGCAATTCTACTGAAAAGCAGGCAAAGGAGAAAGAACTTTACTTTTTCATTATGTAGGTTCTTACCTTCCATTTTTAATACCCAATTATTTCACTGCAGACAAACATCAAACACCTACTTCAAATTCTATGCAATTACGCTGAAAAGTAGGTGTAGGAGCAAGCACTTTACTTTCTCATTACGTAGGTTCTTACCTTCCACTTTTAATACCTAGTTCTTTCCCAGCAGCAAATCTCAAACATACATCACTTTCTGTGAAATGGAAACACTCTCCCTGGTAGAGGTGCCAAAATGTTGGGTGCTAATAAGGTGTCTTTTAAAACTCCTAATTGCCTCACATTAATTATCAACTTGGGTATGTCTTTTTGTTTGAAGAGTGTACACAATATGTGCAAGCTATAAATCTAGAGAGTAATTATTTAAGATAATCTATTAAATTCAATACAAGAGTAAACAAATCAAACCATAAATCTCAAGCTTGTAACTTTTAAGGGAAATAATACATCTAAGCATCAAGACTTAATCTCAAGCAAAACCATAATCCAATCTCAAGCAAGCAATTCAAATGGGAATAACATCAACTGAGAGCACTATAGCAGTAACTGAGCTCTTTCATCAATATCTACATTAATCACACTCTGTTCTACTTTAAGCAATGCAAATGGAAATGGAATCAACCGACAATTTAGTAGCATTAACCAATCTCTTTCAGTTGATTCTATACTAATCATACTCTTATCATAATCAACAAGAATCAATTTCTTAACTGATAATTAATTCAATCCGTAGTGAGCATAAATGAAATGAAATGACAAAGTTGTGAAGTACATGAGATCAAATTAAAGGAAGTAAACTAATTGTAATGTAAACTCACAAGAAATCAGAAGATATCAAACAAAATAAACTCGCAGGAAATGCAAAGATATAAAACAAAATAACCTTACAAGAAATGGAAAAGTATCAATTAGGGAATAGTAGTAAGATCCGCTAGAGACCGGGCCCTATCCACTAGTGAATACTGCTGAGCTACTTCAAAATATCTGAACGACCAACAACACAAATTATATATTAATCTTTAAATTCACTCCTCATTACAATACAATCTGTCCTTCAAAATAACATTTTGTATATTGAATTTATAATTGAGGTCCCAAGTGAAAAGATAAATCTCTCCATTATGCCCTCTCCTCCTATCCTACACTATCCTACCTCAAATTATCCCCTTCTTTGATCTCTGTTTTCATTTAAATATAGAGAGAGTAGAGAGAAATTACAAGATAGATGATTACAAAATGATTCCCATAATAAAATTGGATTTTTCACAACAAATTGATCAACAAAATCATGTCTGAAATATCTTTCTTTCAACATTCAATAGGAACAGGTCGAATTTGGTATTGCAATTGACATAATTTGGAAAACAGGTACAACAATGAATCTAAGATAATCATCTTCAAAGAACCTTCTGTTTCTCTTAATACGGACCGAATTTGGGAAAACTGCTCATCTTATAATTAACTCGGTCCATTCTAGACAAAACCCATGTTTCAGAATTTCTAGATTCTTCTCCATTTACCCAAAACATCCAATGCAAAACTGTCACTTCTTATTCCAACGAATTTCTGAGTTGGAATATTTAATGATGAGTTGGAGATCAAATTTGCAATCTAGAAAATATCTTGGAGGCTAAAATGGTGAGTGATGTTACAAAAAATTTATTAATAAACCGTCATTGGTAAAATCATGCATAATAATCATCAATTTATTAAAAATAAAAGGAGAAGAAATAATATTTATCCATAAGAGAATAAATAATTATAAAATGGAATTATATGATAAAGTATGATAAATGACGTGATAAATAATGGTAGAAATGGATGAAATAGGTGTTAAAGAGTGATAATAATGATGAAAAACTAGTGGCCAAACACTTGGCATGCGTGGTGATTTAGGGATTTCCGCCACAATCCTGGTGCCTTCAGGGGCATCCACCACAGTTAGGGCCTACACAGCCGCTACGGTGGTCATCTGTGCAATTTCCATAACGTTATCTAATGTTGCCATTGTGTTCAACCAGAAATCTATTACTCGTGTAATTAGGGGCTCAATTAACACTCTACATAGGTCGAACAAGGCTCTGCTCAGAATACGTGGGGTATACAATAGCTCAATCGCAAATGACAAAGTGTTGTTTGCTGGGTAGCCCTTTGTAATTTATAGCATCTTTTGAATTTGAATTCGACCATCCCCCCCAAATTCGGTTGATGAATGCTCCCTTGGTAGCAAATTTTCCAAAATCTTTCCCACAAATCGTGTCTTAGATGCGTGTCGCCTGCTCTATTTGGTATCAAGTCAAGCATCACATTGTTGATAGTGACTCCAATGGTCACTTTCCAGCCAACCCACATGGCAGCGTAACCTCCCTTGCACAGTTGTAGACCTTGTGACTCTTTGCTTCTGCGCATAGCTCCAACATCGTGCAGCTCCCGTGCAGAGTAGTTTATAGTCTCGAGCCTCCTTTCAACTAACAGGAGCACTAAGACTGTGCTCCCCTCAGTTAGTCAGGTGGCTACTCCACTTGTATATGGTTTCATCTAGTCACCTATAACTTTTCCTTGAACATACCCACTTTTTATCGTTACTGGCTATGTTGTGCATCTTATCATTTGTAGCGCACCACCATGGTCACTCTGTTTAGTAAAATGTGGTCCAATCCAAGGCATCAGGCTATTCAATTTTCGACAATAGTCCCCAAATTCATCGATGTCATTGTGTGCACCTTGCTTTGTCATCCTAGGTTCTTTATCAAGGAAATATTTCTTGATCCCATCCTTGAGCTTCTTGGCTTCCACTTCTAGCAGAGTGCTTTCCTCCCTTAACCGCATCTTATCGTTCATAAGTTCTTAGAGCCTAAGGTCACCCTATCAGATTTCCTTATCAAGTCCCAAGTGTTCTGCTTTGTTCAGCTACAAGATCCCTTCTTCCAAGGCTCCGCGAACTGTTGTATCTTCCAGTGTTGCCATGCACGCGCTATGCATTTTATGCTCTATGGGGATTACAGTGTTCACTCCATACTCCAGCCTTTGGGGTGCTTGTCTTGTTAGTTTCTTGCATGTGGTCCTATAAGCCCATAGAATCGCTGGTACGCACAGGTCCCAATTAGTTCATTGCGCACTATGTACCTTATTCAGTGATTCGCATACTTCGTTAAAGGCTTCTGTGTGGATAACCTTCAATGCACTTGGTCTTTCCATACTCCGTGGTTCCAGCTAGAGGGGTTGTTCACGCCATTGCCTCACCCACACATGCTTACTGACCATGTCTCCGAACGTGAAGACTGTGTGCATTTGTGAAGGTTTCATACCATATGCCTGTATCCATCCAGACATGTGGGCACGCGGACCATTTCGTCTGGCAATCTTGTCTGTTAGTCGCATTTGAGGCTTCCCAAACTACATGCACATCATCCTCCTTCATTCGCACCAGTCCTCAAAGCTTCTTTGGTGTGTACCCCACCACCTCGCGGGCATAGCACACAGTACCCATTTCAAAGGTTTAAAACGTTGTTGTTCCCACACCTCTCTTTCAAATCTATTCAGGAAGTCATCCACCTCACTTAACCCATCATACATAGGCAGATCCCTTACCTCTGTTGATAAGCAGCACATCGATCTCATCATCATGTTACAGTTCAACGTGGTTACCTCATGTAACTAGTTCTGCCATCGTTCTATCTCTTCCTCAGAATCCGATGTGCAGGAGCTTTCATGCTCCCATGAGATTTGTCCATCTGTGGTTCGGTTTTACCCAATCTTGCTCTTGCATGGTTATCTTATAGATGCAGTCCAAGTCGTCTTCACTTTCGTAGTCGCGCACTTTCTCTATGTAGCGCAATCCTTCTGCAGGGTCCAAAGGTACAACTACACGTACATACTTTTTCTCAGATACCATCTTGCACTTGTTCAGATTTATCACCCCATTCATGTTAGTGGCCTAATCTATTCCTACTAGCGCGGGGTAGTGATTGCTCTCATCAACAATCTCTATCGCTTCAAAATCTGCTAGCACGCTTTCTCCTTCAATATCTACTATGATTCCCTGCAATCTCCCCATAGTTAGGATATTTTGCTGGTTTGCCATTCATTGTTGGATAGGAGACCATTTTAGTGTAGGCCTTCCCATGTGCTCCGAGGTCTGCTTCGGCAGGATGTTCGCTTTTGATTCTATATTCAGAATCACTTGGTCCATCTCATATTCTCCATTCTGCACGATCAATCTCATTTCCCTTCCCGTTCGTGTCGTGTGGTTTTCGAGCTTTTGGACTACATGCAGTTCTCCTAGCGCAATCCCAACGCATCTACTTATGAGTTCCTACAGCTCCTTTACAGCCTTGTTGTCGCACAACAACTTCATGCGTGTTTCTAGGAACATTGTGAGCATCTATGGGTCCATTTTCGGCTCTGATCTGTCTTTACTTCCTGAAGTGGAGGCATTAGCAAAGCTCTTCCTAGCTTCCATAAAGGTTTCCTTAGCATGCTCGAAATGAAATTTTCGTTCCTTCGTTGGAGCCTTGTGAACACAAGTACTTTCTTCAAGCTGCTTGCCTTTGTTGTCCCCTATCGTAATTCCACTTCAGAGAACAATATTAACATTAGGGTCTTCCTTGCACGGCTCAAACCTCATCATTTGGAGGTTCTGAGTTGGGAGAGGTTGGAGCGCTCCTTTATCACATAACCGTGCTATTAGTGTGGGACAATCCTCCGTCTCATGATCAAACAATGTACAATACAAGCATGATGGCCACGTTGGATTTGTACATTCACGTGCATAATGTCCTGGCCCTCTGCAATTGTAACATATTAGCTGTCTGTGACCTCTTCCAAAGCCTCATCCACCTCGGCCTCATCTGCGCCCCTGAAATCCGGTTCGTGCCATCCTTGCATTCTAGTCAACGGGCCGTGTTTCAGCTTGAACTCTGTAGGTAGGAGTACAATCCATCATTAGCTCATAACTTCTATAGGTGCGCTCATCATGTCCCACTAATCTACAAAAATTACAGAACAACTGGTGTGAATTCTGTGTGTACTTCTGCAATAAATGGTAGTTATCTCTAGCATGCTTTCTTCCTATCTGGCAAATCGCACACCATAATTCAGGTGCCATGCTCAGTCCTGCTTGTGCCTCTGGTCTTAATGGCATTGGTCCTCCTCCGCGAGGTAATTCACGAACACTGGGAAGTGGTCCTTTTCGTGTCCCTGACCCTTGCACATTATGTACCATACCTCTTCGCACACTTTTGGGCGAGTTATCCTGCCTTGCTTCAAACTCTGCATCTCAAGGCACAAGTTTTTTAACTGCACATGAACTTGTTGAACTCCCAGGTTGGGATCCTATATAGGGGTATCATGCAATCTTATCACGACCTCCAAGGCCTTGGCCTGAGTTGTTAGTCTCTACTGTGACAACACGTTCCTTAAATGCGACATTAATGATGCTACAAACCATTAGCGGTGTTGTCCATCCGTCAACTTCATGTTAGCTTCGCGAATTGTACACTTTAGTCTCTGATCCAACTCCCAAGGGGTCTTGCCTGGTAGGATTTTGATTTCCTTGAACCCAATGATGAACTGTGCCTCTAGCTTCGACTTGCTAAATTCTTTGTTTAGTGTAGTTTGAATATCTATGATGCCCACATTCAAATTGTCATTGGAATGCTTAATGTACCAAGTCAACGTGCGATCTTGTAGAGCATTGATCAATGTTTCTTTCTTTATATTGTCATCCGTAACTCCCTGCACCTCCCATACAACTTTTATCACGAACCAAAACTAGTATGGATCTTCATTCCCTACTCCCTTGAACAGTGGCAACTTTATCGTGCTCGCTACATTGATTTGTGGTGGTGGTGGAGGTGGTATGGGTGAATATGAGGTTGAAGACGATGAAACTAGCTGTGGTGTGGGTGGGGGTGGTATGCACGAAATCCTTTGCCTTATCAAATTGATCACACTTCATGGTGAGACCTTTGCGAGCCCTTCCTCGTCCCCTCACGGAGGTGAAATCAAGGGGCTAGTTTCTAGTTTTGTACTACCTCCATTTCTGTAGATTATCCCACTTCGCATAGCCCCAACCATCAATTTATTCACATAACCCGTTTTTCAAATAGTAGCATTTTAATCCAAGTGTTCAAATATTTAACGTACTTACCTCACGGTCCTTTGAGGAAACGTCATTCTACCTTGCTATAGCTAACTGAAGTATCTACCACGAACTCGGTGACCAATCCTCCTATAATTCGATCGATCAACAACATGCATGATCTTATCCTTTGATGCTTCTAATCTTCGCACCAACATTGGAGTCCACACAATAGGTCTGACGAGCTTGCACCCTCCTTGGCTATCTGCTAGCTTCGCGATCCACTTGTATAGCTCAATAGGGAAAGATGTGAAGAAAATTTTGTGGGTCTCTATGAATAAGTAGCAGTCTAACCACTCTCCTTTTAATAGTCATGGATTCCTGTTCTCCTACTCCACGAACTTGTGAATCTTCCTATCCAGCCAATCTTCAATTCCTTTCTTTATTGGACTCTAGTGATATGACATTAGACATCTCTATGCAGATCCTGGTCCCAACAAAGGAACCATTTATTGGCTTGTTGGGGCCTGACCCAGATTTAGTGTTAATTATCCAAACAAATCCCTATACTACTGGCCCTTTTGGCAACGGTCTGTGAAGTGCGAACTGAGGTCTCACTCGAAGTAGTATGGGGGGTGCTGGAACCTAGTTTCTGTACCCTTGAGATGTCTGAGAGGTTGAATTAGTCCAACTGTTAGTCCCTTTACGCATATTACTTCATGCACTTCTTTGTCCCTCACATCGTGATATATTTTCCTTCGCACAGTCCTTCCCAGGGGCTGGGGGGCTTCCGCACTACTGTAGCAGTGCTCTGCGTTATTTCCCTAAGTCCCACTTAAGATCTTACTTATCTTCCTACACTAGTTAGTTATGTTCACGTAAATGGATTCCTTACATTATATTTATTTATATAGCACATTCATATGAGTTTGCGCAGCAAATAAACAGTACACTTGCAATTTATACCCAATCATACATTAATCAGGAAATGATACATAGAAATATGATAAAAATTCTCTTTATTGATGTTTCCAATGGTTACAGATTTCGCCTGCCCTGAACACTCATCTGCGGGGGTCTGCAACTGTGGACTACGAGGCCTCTGCGCACTCAATTGCAGAGCTTTCTCCTACTCTATGACCCAAGACACAGTTTACACTTCGACTCAATCTCTTAGACTCATCATCGTTCTATTCTATTTGCTATCTGCTATCATCTACACTTATAGCCTCACTCTATTTATCAATCCAATATTAAATTAGAAAACAAGGGTGGAAAACCCTATGACTCTATTATGACTTCATGCACCGCACCCACAAATTGTAGAGCTTTTACAAAGGACTTGGTTAAAACTTTGGATTTAAGCCCCAAAACATGCCTTGGGGGGATTCCATGCCCAACAAAAAGGGAGTGACTAGGGCTCTAGTTGAGGGAAAAGGGGGATTTGTCTTAGGGGTTGGACACTTGGAGGGGTTGGGTTAGTCCTGGAGGTCCTATGGCACCTGAGGAAATTCAGTCAGGTATTTTTTTGTCGGATCCAATTTCCTAAGGTCATATAAGAGGTTGAGTCACATCATAGTAGCCACTCATCTTATGTTTACCCCATGTAAGCCAGTGAAAGTGGGTAGATGTGAGAGGATGTGATGTTACACTGATGAAAACAAAAGTAAATGTTGTAGGAAGAGCCTCAACATGAGGACAAGAACATACTACATCATTAACACCAATAAGAACACATAGATATACCCATGAGAAGTATTGCAAAGGAAATCCAACTATATTACATTAGATCTTCATGTGCATTTATACATTAGAAAAGTGGTAGGAGAAATTGTACCTACTACGACTAATCATCCATTAAGTATATTGACCCTTTATTACATGTGTATACATATATTTATTGAATATTAATGTGTGATAACTATATTCCTAAGTGGCCCTTCCAATAGTACCTCCATAAACAATTTAAGGTAGATCCTTCTACAATCATTACTTGAAACTCGAGTGATGAAATACAATGCAATCGGGAAGTTTTTCTAATTTGAAATTAATGAATTTATGGGTGTTACTATAATAAATCAACATTCTTACATTTTTTTATATATCCTTATATCTTAAGGGTTCCTTAAGTATTGATACCAAATAATGCATGACAAGGTATTGGTGGAGTAGTCTCTTGTTGTTATAGATCCGGAAATGGTTCCAATTCTTGATATTTGTTCTCTTCACATTATATGTAGTGTAGATTCTTCTCATTGCATTTATGCCCCTTACTATAATTGGATGCCATAGTTGAAACATTGTCCCTTTGATCTTCTTTCATCCATTTGTTGAGGTGTCAACCTTGTAGGTTAATGAGGTTAGGAGAGTAGCATGGTGATTGCTATAGTTAATAGTGACTACTCTTCTAGTAGTCACATTTTTACTTTCAAGTTTCCTTGATATACTAAAATAATTCTCTAGGGATATAGGTTCAAATGGAAACGCTTCATGTTTGATGCTCTCCACTAAAATGTTTATTAAGAATATAAAGCCCTTTATTAATCCCAAAATATTGATTTCTTACATTTCTATTGTTATGTACGCTAGAACCTTTTAATGTACCCTTTCATTATAATTATACCCATTGTCTCCTATATATATACCAAAGATACCTAGTATTATGATAATCTCATCTCATATTTTATATTGGATTCATTGTAGAAGGAGGTTGCCCCCTCGAAGTGGATTGTATTAGTTAATATTTTATCATTTTTAATATTATTAGATGATAACATTTGGTATTAGAGATATGATCCTAGGGTTTTGTGGCTCCAAATAAGATACCTTCACATTTTTGCTATAATTGTTTTTTTTAGGTAGCTTCAAATATAAAAGACTTAAAAGAATAAGGAAAACTATTTATGTGGTCAAATTTTCATATTATGGTTCACTATGCTTGTGTAGATACACCCCACGGAAGTTAAGGATTGTGATTGGACTTGAAATTAGTTTCAAATATCTCATCCTATAATCTTCATTAGGATTTGTTCTCTAGGAAGTTCTAGAGAACAAAATTTTGTGGATGATGATGATAAACATAAGGGAATGTGTGATAATAGTTTTAGACTATGGCTTGTTATAAATTCAAATATATACCCTATGGAAGTTAGGGTTTGTTACTAGTCCTAAAATCATCTTTTAAATGATACATCTTGGTAGGTTCACTGTAACATTTTCGCAGAGAAGTTCCAAATTATGAAAATTTCAAGCATTTGAGGAGACATACTAATGTACGCTAGGTAGAAATTTCATAATCGTATTTGAAAATTTGTATATCTGGCATGTTGTATAATTTCACTCTTAAGAAGTAGTAAAAATTCAACAATTTTTGGAGAATTTATTGAAGACTACCTAAATTCGCATATCCTTAACACCTATCTAATAAATTTTTCCCATCATTTTCCCCTTTTCATCCTTTTCCTATGATATTTTCATCTATATTGATATATTTTTTGTCAAAGTGAGAATAAACTTCTATGTGACATTTTAATTCTTATGCATATACATTTAATCAGAAGATGTTACCTTTATATATTGACAGTGGCATATAGGATTCAAAGATTGCATGAGTACCACTTAGAGTAGGGTGTCCACAGTAGCTACAACTCGCCACAGATGTTGCATCCCCTCATAAGTGTTGAAACTCCCTTTAGGTGTTGCAATACTTGGGAAATATTTAGTGGTTGCAACTCTGAGATTTGATCACAGTTTCTACAATATTCCATCATTGCTACGATTCTCTACCATTATTGCAATTCCTCACTATTGTTATGAGTCCAATGTTGTGATTACCATTAATACAACTCTAGTGCTATGATTATCATTAATGTGACTCTAGTGTTTTGACTTTCGATGTTGAAACTCACTCTATCTTTAACATCGTGTTACTGTAAATCATGCTCCCTCCACTTAGGGTGTGATTGTTGCAACTCTTTGTTTTTCCTATTGCTACAACCTCTAGTGACAATGTTGTAACTCCACATCAGCCATGCCAATGTGATAGTAAATGATCCAGCTAAGATTTTAGAGAAATTAGACAAGTTGAAAATGGATTCTAGTATAGGAAAGAAATATGGAAAAGTTGTAGACCAAGAAAATAATTCAACTCAACGATCAAATTCCACACAACTGAATAGAGTTAATAATTGTGATATCCCCTGCCTTGAATCTTATGTTTTAAATTTTTACATATGGTTATGTTTGATTATGTCTAAACTTTAAAAGAATTATTTGGAAATAGTTTATTAGTGTGATTAAATTGATAATTTTACATTGATGGCACTTTCAATAAAATAAATATCTGGAAATTGATACTAAATTTACACATTGTAAAACCCTCCTCCCACATCTACCCAAGTAACACGATAATTAGGGTAAACATGTGGCAGGAAGTTACTATGATATGGTTCGACCTCCTAATTCATGTTAAGGAAGTGGAACCGATGGAAACACACCATACAAACCTTCCATAACAACAATAAGACTCTTAGGATAAATCCCAGCCTCTCAAGTAATCAACCCCTCAGTACTACTAAGTATTTTGACCATTTAATCCCTGGAGTATCCCATGATATGGGCATGCTAGCATCCATAGGGATCTCAAAGTTCCCACAACATGGCATGACAATGTGTAGGGACTATTTTGCTGAGTGTTATGCCAATGTCCCCATGATTTGAGCCACTTATTCAGACCCAAAGCCCGGGTCACTGCCCAATATTCAATGATAACTTCATAACAAAATGATAACAATGAATGATGATACAAATTCTATTACTTGAATAAGCCCTTGACTGGACTCCTACTAGCCATGACAAGTATTTCATCAAACATATCGCAAATATGTAATATGCAAGTGTAAGCAACATTTCTAAGCATATGGGGTTGATACTCAACTGAGAATCACTAAGAAGCATTGATTCCTCAACACATTAGTTTTGGTTTCATCCATTAGGTCATAGATATGTTGTTAATTCATAAAGAAGTAAAAACATGATGAGAGCCATAAATATATACTACCATAATACGTATTCATAATGAACATAATAATAATAGAAATACCAAGGAATCAACAACCATATGATCACATATAAACCAGTACACTACTCATAAAATAACAAAGAGAAATAACCTCATATTAATGATGCAAATGCCAACCCATTGTGAGGCTTCCATGAACCTCCCGACTATAGACGTGGCTGAACCAAATATCTCTTCAATTAGCCACCCCCATGCCATATTCTAAGAATGAATGTGGGATCTCATAAAACACATCAATCCAAAACATCTAAGGCTTGCAAAGGCCAACCATCTCAACCCATCAAACTGTGATTCCACCCCACGTCAAACATCAAAAAACCATCATCAAATTGGTCTCTATCGAAGCCTTCAAGGGCTCCAGAGCGTTTATTCTAACTAAGGCTCTAGGACCAGTAACTAAACCCAAAACTTATACATGACTCTAGAGCATTTTTCCAAACAAGGCTCCAATACTAATACCTCAACGCAAGTTGTTATAGGGCTCCATATCGTTTTTCCAACTAAGGCTCTAGGATCTAGTAACTCAACCCAAGCTTAAAGGAAACATGAGAAGCAACCCAAACAAAACAAAAAATAAACCCACAATCACCATGGTTATCCAGGAAATGCCAAGGCTAGGAAAATACACTGTCAACCCAGGAAATCCTCCATGCCAATGACAAATCATGACCAATAAACCACATGCATATGTCATAATACCAAAACTAGTGAGGAAAGAATACATCCTCCTCGGTACCTACAAGAAAAACCTGATGTAGCTACAAATTGCAATGTCCTCTTGCGCTTTCTTGCTCTTCCTTTGCCTTCTTTCTCCAAAACTCCAAGTATACCACACCCTCTAACAGTGATCCAGGAAACCCTAACTGTCCAACAATATAAGAAAGAGAGAATAGAGAGAGAGCTCCAAAATTGAACTGACAAAAGTGTGTTAAATGATCCTCATAAGCCTTTTTATTAATGAGCCCTCTATTTTCTTCATTTTCCATTATTTTCCATTATTTTCCTTCAATTTCCTCCTCAATTGCAACCTGTGACCTTTCACCTCCATTTTCTCCTAATTTCCATTATTTTCATACATAAATGTGCCAAAAATGCCATTTTTCCTTTCTAAAGCCTTTTCCATTTCCTTTGCCAATTTCCTTAGCCATTAATCAACCACAAGTAATCCCCATCACTATGTTTTTCCCAACATTCATCTTGGAATAAGTGTCCTATCAACTGTGGTTATTATTTTTCTTTTATTAACTTTTATTACATGGAATTTTCACTAGGGCTATTACATAACCCTCCCCCTTTGGGGAACACCATCCTCGGTGTTCAACAACACCTACAACCACAAGACTACTATAAGAAAATCATATTATTGACAAAGCTTTATAACTTAGCTTGTTGCATTATTTACAATGATCATCCTATTGAGAAGCAAACCAACATGAAAAGATAACAAATATAACATCATAATGAAATGACACCCATACTTCTTATTGGAGTTTTATAACATAACTCATGGCAGTATTTACATCAATATACATATGTACATATACCAAACATCACCAAAACATGTACAAAAAACATATATCAAATATATATACCAAAAAATCTGCTCAACCAATAAATAAAGAAGGATGCATAGCCCGCATCCGGTCCGCCATCTCCCATGTAGCTTCATCGAGCCCAAAGTTCTTCCACTACACTTTATTTTGCTCGATTGCTCAGTTTCAGAGCATGAACACCTTTTTCTGCAATATACACTAAGGCTCTGGTTGGAATTATCCATTTGGATCCACCTTCAATAGACCATTAAATCACATGATCAACATCTTTAACATACTTCTTAAGAAATGACACATGGAAAACATCATGTACTTTCACTGTCGAAGGCAGTGCAAGTTGATAGGCTATTGGCCCAATCCTTTCAATAACACTAGAGGGTCCACAAAACTAGGGTGTCAACTTGGCACATGATCCAATCTGCAAGGAGCTCTTCCTCAGTTTGATGCAGATGTACACCTGCTGCCTAACCTAGAACTCCTTGAACAACCTATTTCGATTTTCATAGCTCTTTTGCCTATCCTATGCTGCTTTCAAATTCTTCTTGATTACCTACACTTCTTGTTCCATTTCTTCCAACATGTATGGTCCAATCAACACCTTGTTTACTAGATCGCTCCAACTAATGGGAGTATTGCAACTCCACCCATTCAACGCCTCAATCAAACTCATTTTCAAATATTTCTTATACCCAGTTTTGTAAGTGAACTCTACCAGTGGAAGATACTCTTTACAAGTGGAAGATACTCCTCACACTTTCATTGATAATGCATCACGTACATCCTCAAAATGTCCTTCAATATCCTATTGAAACTCTTAGTCTCTCCATCTGTCTACAAATGCTAATTTGTAGTGAAGGCCAACTCTGTGCCCAAACCTCCAAATAGCTCCTTCCAAAACTTGGAAGTGAACTTTGCATCTCTATCTGACACAATCTTCTTTGGAACTTTATGCACTCTAACCACATCTCTAATGAATATCTATGCTATATCACTAGCTGAGAATGTAGACTTCAGTGGAATGAAATGTGCTACCTTTGTCAACCTGTCTGCCACTACCATGATGAATCATGCTGTCTCACTATCCTCAGAAACCCTATGATAAAATCCATGGAAATGACCTCCCATTTTGATTTTGGAATTGCAATTGACTGTAGCAGTCCACCTAGATTCTTACACACTATCTTCACCCACTAATGGGAGGAGTTGGTTAGCTTCAGTATAGGTTTTCCAAATAATAAGTTTTTCCAAGTTGATATTTCTAATGCTACACACTTTTGTGTTACGAAATTTATCATAATATATTTTTTCCTTATTATATAAAAACTCAAGATTTGCATCTTTACAAAATGTTTCTAGTCAAAATAGATTTTAGATAGAATATTATGTGAAATGCTATCAAACTATGGATACTCTATGGATTTATTTATAGAAATTTATGGTATGCATTGTATAGAAATTAAATATTTAGAATGAATTTGAGTAATTTCCTAAAGTACTGATAGATAACATTGAACTACTTTGCATTTATGTAGTTCATTCTTATAAAAATCTCTTAATTTTTAGTAAAATAATTACATATGTATATAAAATATATATGGGCATACTATGCCTAAGATAAAATAAGACACAATATGCAAGGGCTAATTATGAAGGAAAAATAAAAAGGAAAATATGAAGTGTATGGATTGGAGGAATGAATATATATAGAACTTGGAATGAGATTATATTTAGATTAAAATTTTTAGATACCATCTAGCTACAAGATACAAAAGAGAAAGTTCATGTACAAAACACAATCAAGAATATTTTAGAATTCATAAGTCTTTACTATAAGGTTTAAGTTGTGTGTGTGGGGGGAAAATGCTCTTGTAATCATTAAACATGTACTATTATGGAAGACCTAAAGGGTTGCGTCATATAGAACAAATAAAATATATAATAAGAATCTAAACATGCAAGGAGCCAATAGGTACTAAACTGCAAAAGATAAAAAAATGTATTTACGTTACTTTATTGAAACCTGTAAATTGACACAAATGTAGAAAAGGTCAAAAGACCTTATAACATTAAATGTGTTATATGTTCTAGGTTTAAACACCCTTAACTAAAAAAGAAAATATTACCCCCTGCATACTAGCCTAAAGAAATTCCAAGAGAGGAAGAAGTTTGGTAACACTCTAATAAATGGTATGCATAGAAAAAAATACCCTTGCATCTATCCCTCGAACACAAAATAAATGTCCATGCAAAGAATTAATCTAGGGTTTTAAGTTCATTTGACCTAGAAAGAAGAAGCCAGTTCTCCATGATCAATAAGAAGACCCCAAATCTTCGTCCTAAAAGAAAAAGTTTCAAAAATTCCTTTAGCATGTGAATACCTACAAATGGGCACTAAAACATCAAAGTTATTATATATATAAAGAAAAGGAAAATGATTTAAAAGAGAGATGAAAATAATTAAAATACCAAAAAAGGTATACCCGAAGGAGGATTTTCATATGTAGAAATGCTCTACCATAGCCATGCTAAACAAATAGGCTTATATTAGAAAATTTTCAGGAATTATAATCTTTGGTTATTTATTACATAAAAGAAAAAGAGATGGTAGAAATTGTCTATTAACAAGTCTATAAAACTCAATAGGTTTTTTAGAGCTTTGTAGATATTAACTCATGCGACTAAAAGAATATATACATAAAGTAACATATCTAAAATATAATCATACTCAAGATGATCCAGGTGGATATTGGTGGCCACCCATCTATTCCACTGGGACCCCCACCACTCTCTCTTTCACTTTTTCAGTTTCCTTAATTGTAGCACATTTTACTATTTTTGGAAGTTTTTAGAGTCCTAAACTTCCAGAGTCATTTTGAGGCCCTAAACGAATTTTTTTGGGAAAATTGGGGCCAATATGGCCGTTGATTGCTAATTTTTGTTGATAAGTTGTATTCCTCAAATAGACATTTCTAACAGGGTATTTTGCACGTCAAACAGAGATCGTATGCCAAAGTTACGACCCCAGGAATTTGATGTTTCAATTTACTCAAATAAGGCCCATAGTTTTGGCGCTTCATATCCTAGGGTTACTTTTGGATGTTTAGGGTTTTCCCTTATTTCTCAATAATGAATAGGCTTCTGAGCCTTATTGTAACACAATTTAGAGGCATGTGGCTGCCACATCTCTTCTAAGAGATAAGCTATCATCGCCCGAGCTAGTCTTATTTCCATTCTGTTTGTAAGCATATTTAAGCATTTGATATTAATGAAATGAAGTGTTATTTTTAGTGCATCTTTGTATTTATCGCTGTATCTGTAATTTGTTGTGTTGTTGTTTGAATTTAAATCACAAGAATGAGAAAAAAATCTATGGTTATTTGATTAAAAAACATTTCAAGGATAAAATGTTACACAAAAGAATTTAATGATCGAACCTATGTAAGTACTCTATTACCTTGGAAGTAGGCTTTGAACATGACCCGTTACAAGTTTTCCCATAACTCTTGTCTAGGATTTCAAGAATGAAATCCATTAATTAAAATTTAAGGAATTTGCATAGAATCGAAGGAGTAAAAGGTTATTTATATAGCCTGTGTTAGGGAAGTCCCCAATATTCAAGGAAAAATAACTTAAAATTATAAATATTAGAAAATAACAATACATGTTCGGATGAGCTCTTACTTCAAATAATACTCGTTGCAGGATGGGAGTAAATACCGAGATACTAAATCAACCTCATAAACGAAATGCCCCATGGCTGAGTAAGAAAATAGTTAAGGTTAATATTAATAATTCAAAAAAATAACACTGATACCTTAAGGAAAGAAGAAAAAGAAAGATAAAATTTTTGTAAAGAAAATAATTAGCTGAATTAAATTATTTTCTAGGAGAGTAAAAAAGATTATAAAAGGAAAACCCTATGGAGAACAAAATTTATATCGAGACATGGAAAACACTATAGGAAATTGAAAGAATCTACATGAAAAACGATCAGACTTATTTTGTACAAATGATTGTAATGACAAATTTTATAAAAAGATAGCAAGGCTTTCACCTATCTGAATGGAGTTAATAGATTTCACATTATCTTGCAGGTTGCAGATGAATTCACCAAAAAGAAAACCCTCCTAGGTTATTTCATGGACATTGTCCTGTAATATAAGAACAACCCTATAACCAGGTTAACGAAATTTAAATGTATCTATAGACACAACGATGAGAGTAAAAAATTCACACCTGGAGATTCATAGAAAGGCAAATATACGTGGAGATTCGAGCCATAACATTAGAATGATCTAGAACTTCACTATAATAATAGCACATGGAGACGAATATAAAGCCATTCATTACATATAATATGAACCTTTAACATTTACGTTGTATAACACCCCTATAGAAAGATAACATATAAACATATGGGTGGTAAAAAATTGTTACAAAACATTGGATAGTAGCAAGAAAACAGAAAGTTGAACCCCTCGTATAATGAATCACAATTTCAAAAGACTCAATATGATTATTGGCATAGACTCATTTTTAAAATTAAGGGTGTACAGCGCATTTAGAGGGATTAGGTTCGAAACCTTTATACAAGTTGAGGGTATATGAAAATACATATACTCAGTTTATTTATATTTTGTATCTAAAATAAAGAAAGGTTAAGTAAAAATCATTTGGGTTTTGTATTTAAAATAAAGAAAGGTTAAGTAAAAATTATTTGGGTATTTGAAACTTTATAAGTGTTATCAAAGTATATAAAGGAAGTAACCTAGTATACCTAAGGTTATGATTAGAAATATATCTCTTTAAATATATAGCAAGATTAAAGAAGTAACCCTTTGGTAATTAAGGGTGTACAACGCATTTTGATTATAAGATAGATATAAATACATTGATGAAACAATAGTGGAATTTAGAGGGATTAGGTTCGAAACCTTTATACAAGTTGAGGGTATATGAAAATACATATACTTAGTTTATTTATATTTTGTATTTAAAATAAAGAAAGGTTAAGTAAAAATTATTTGGGTATTTGAAACTTTATAAGTGTTATCAAAGTATATAAAGGAAGTAACCTAGTATACCTAAGGTTATGATTAGAAATCTCTCTCTTTAAATATATAGCAGGATTAAAGAAGTAACGCTTTGGTAAGTAAATTCATATCACTAGCATAGATGTATGAATGCAAAAATGGAAAGGTACACAAATAGAAAACATATTTACCGCATAAAATAAATAAATGTGTATAGTGAGGTCTATTACAAGTGGTATCAGCACTGTATATACAACATTGGGCCTTTTATGGGTCCTAAACTAGAATACTTATTTTTTTGTGTGAAAATGAGATAATCAAGCAATTGCTAGGAAAATATTTAAGTATGTCTGAAGATAACAATGGAGAAGCTTCTATAGGGTTTCCTAGGGAAAGTAAATATCCTAATACTGAACTTGGAATGATGGGAGGAGGAACTGGTAATAAAGACAATAATGAATCTGAAATCCTACATGTCACGTGTAGCTTGAAGGTAGATTTAGATAGTATAAAAACAAATCAAGAAAAATTGTCCAAAGCTAAGGATGAACAAGAGGAGATTAATGGTTACTTATTAACAAGACTCGAAGGAAATAGAGGAAATAAGAAAGATAAAGAAACTCATAGGAAGAGACCTAGAAGTGAATATAGTCATAAAACTAATTCTCTAAATTCTAGTCAAAGTAAGACATATGTGGTTGATGAAAGGGAATAATGAAAATCATATAGTAGTACTTCTATGACCAAAAGAAAAGGACTACATCTCAATTTCAAGGAGAATTAAAAAAGATTAGACATCCAAAGTTTGATAGAGAATTTGAAGAAGGAGAAGAAGAATGGATTCTCAATATATCAAAGTATTTCGAGGTCTATAACTATCCTAGCAACCTAAAGGTCAGATTGCCTACGTACTGACTAACTGGTAAAACAATTATGATGGGAAGAAAATAAATCCGTAAAGATAATCAAAAGCAAAAATTTAACATGGAAATTGTTTAAAAGGGAGTTTAAAAAGAAATATATAACCAAAAGGTACTTTGATTAAAAGGCTAGAGAATTCTATGAACTAAGGTTGGGACAATCTACTATGGATGTGTTGTAGCAGCGATAACCACCCTCCAAAATTTTTCTTTTGCTTCAATTTTGGAACCTTCCTTCTAAACCACAACAACTCATATTGCATCGATCCAGGTACTTGTGCTTCGATTGAGCCTTATTATTTTCATCTTGGCTTGTGTTTTATCGCTTAGTTCATTTTATAACTCACAAGAGGATCTCATGACTTGGTTCCTTGACAGTTTTGACTTTGTCTCAGAGAACTGGACAATTCTTGAGGGCAACTAGCCCTTCTCTTAGGAATTGTGCAGAACTAACTGCTAGTAAGCCTTGAGCTCAGAAAATGTGTTGTACTGAATGGAAACTCACCTTGAACTAGTAAATTGCATATATAGGAGAGGTAGCCCAGAGCCACAAAGCCCAGAAAGTGCGTAGATCTAACTGTGCTCAGAAACTACACAATGCATGAATCAGAGAGTTGGTTAGTCCTTCCCAGAACTACCCAATATTTTCGGGCAATGCATGGTAGCTTTTCCGAAAAAAGTAAAAAAATAAAAAGAATACCTAAAAAAATAGGGATCTACTTTTAGTAACCTAAACGAGGCACTTGTGCTATTCTTAGAAACTGCCGGCAAGTGTTGATTTTTCCTTGATTGTCGTCATGCACGTTATCAACCCTAACTTGACCAAATATATTTAATTGACGTTGTTAGAGATCATTTTCACACTCAATATTGGAGATCTAGCATTCTCAAAGAGATCAAGGAGCCTTTGGTGCAACCGTCATCACTTTTTCAGGTGAGGTTTACTTTTCTTGTCTTTTCTCTCTTTTCTGTCGCTTTTTGTTGTTTAGCTTGTGAGAGTGTTGTTTCACTTTTTTCATTGCACGACTATTTCCATTTTAACTTGTTTTATCTTCTAGAAGTGTTGTTTCAAGTTTTAGATTGCCTTTCCCAAATGTCGCAGGATTTTTCGTTTTTTTGCACCAACGGTTGTTGTTGCGGTGACTCTCTTCACATGTTTCATTTTCCTTTAGTTTAATCAGTGATTGCACTTGTTTCACATGCATGCATCAAAATTTAGTCAGATCTACACTCAACATTTCACCATCTTTCACATCTTCTTGATTTTCACACTCGCCATGGGCACATTTTTGTCCCGTTCCCGAATCTCACATTTCACTACTTTCACTACGCAATTTGGGAGCTCAAGGCCTCTTCCTTGGCTTCTGAAATTGTGTAGAGCTTGGCCTAGTCTTACTCCAATTACACATTGCATAGTTCTAGGAGCCAACCTCCCAACTTGGCCACTAGTACTACATAACTCATAGTCTCTCCTTGCCTTGACCCACACTGAACTATGCATTGTGCAGTTCTAGTCATCAAGATTTATGACTAATTGTTGGGGCTGCATAGTGTGTTGTAGTATACCTAGGGGGGATATTATGGGGTACATAGGTAGGTACCCAAGGTAAAAATGAGATGTAAGCATAATAAATATATGGCCATACTTAATAAATAAAGTGGTTAACCCGCATAATGCAAGGGACCACAACTAGTTAGGAAATTATGTGATAAGTCCATAGTGTTAGATATATGGTATTGAGAGACTCATGGTAATTACCCATTGTATTATATGTATGAAGCCTATATATAGGCTAGAGACTCTCCATTGAGAGATGTCAACTATTATGTATTGACAAGCATGTGGCTTGTGGAGTGTTCTCCTTCCTTAAGGAGTATTTGTATGGTGTTACCCTACCTCAACAGTATTGATCAATAAAATATTTATGTTCTATCATATCTTGCTTGATATTTTGGGCATATTTTTCATTATAATATATTTTCAAGTAAGATCTATTACAAGTGTGAAAAGAACACTTTCTTGGGCAAAGAGGGGGAGATTTTTTTTCACTTCGTGGAGGAAATGTTTTGGGCGGTGAGTTTGCATATCAGATATGAAAATTTTGGTGAAAATTTAAAAAAAAATAGCAGATATAGATTCCTTGCAAAAAAAAACCAATTTCAAAAAACAAATCAATCAAATCAGAGTCCATATGAGGGAGATATGACTGATTTAAAATCAACTTGTTTGCAGAAATTTTTCTAACAGAAATTCGTCAACGGTGACTCTCTTGTAATTTTTTAAAGTTTTTGTGGGGAATTTTTGGAAAATAATTACATATTCGAGATCCTCTTGAAAAATCACCCAATGAAAAAAAATCGGTCGATTTGGACTTTAGATGAGGGAGATATCGCTAATTTAAAATCAACCATCTTTTGAGATTTTTTTTATTTTTATGGCAAGATAGTTGGAACACAAATACGCTATAATATTGATTATGATCTATATTTCCTAAGTTATGTCCATTTTAAAATTTCACCAAAGATTCTAGCAAGATGGATTCTGTAAGACATTTTTACAGGAAATGATGATGGTCCCACTATTGAAGAATTTATAAAATATCACAAGTCTTGATCCAAACAATTTTGGACAAGCTACCTACTATTTAATATAAAATTTGATGCTACTAAATGGTAATACTAACTTGACGATTCAGTGCGACGACTTCCTCATGAAAAAATAGAAGAAGTCCTTTTAGAAAAATGGTCTCATGCTAGAAAACAAGATAATGAGAAACATAAGGGATTATTTGTCGTTGGTATCTCCTTATTATAGGTTCATGGGTGTATTCAAAAAGAGAAGATTAAGATTTCTATCAATCCTAGTTGCAAGCATAGTTTTATCAATATTAATTTGGTTAAAGAATTGTAAATTCCAACAAAACATATTGAAAACACACAAGTTGGTAAGGAGGAGGTTCCAATTTATAAAGATTTGAAGATTTCTATGGATAAGTATGTGTTTCATTCATATTTTTATGTTATAAATATGGATGATGTGGATGTGGTTTTGGGATACCCTTGGATGGAATCTATGGGTACTGTCAATATTAATGTGCAGAAGAAATTCATGAAGATCTCATATAAAAAGAAGAAATTTACATTGCAAGACATTTCCATTAGGAACCCAGTAGAGATTGTGCAGGCAAAAGCACAAAGCTCTAACGACACTGACACATCAGATGTTGAGACTTTGATGGTAGACAACCAAACACATACATAAAATAAGGTACCAGAAAAAGCACCAGACACGACTCAGGCACCAAGAGTGGAGGAATTAATGAAAGATATTCCATTAGTCAAAGTTTCATCATATCACCACTTGCACCACCCAGCTAGACAACAACGCACAACATGGCACAATATTAGCAACCAAAATAGGGGCAATTGGAAAACACAGAGAGAGTCAACGCAAGCTACCTGCAACACATCTCCACATGGGCACCAAAAGAACCAGTTCCATCTCAATTGAGTGAGGAAATGGCTAGATCGAGTGTTAATGTTTCTCTTAAATGGCTAGATGCACATGCATGGTACCAATGGACTACTCTTTTGAGTAGATCTTATTATTTGTGTTCTTCTCATGTCTCGGGGATGAAACATGCTTAGCAAGGGTGGAATGTAGTATACCTAGGGGGGATAATATGGGGTATAGAAGGAGGTACCCAAGGTAATAATGAGATGTAAGGACAATAATTAAATGGACCATAGTTAATAAATAAAGTGGTTAACCCGCATAATGCAAGGGACCACAAGTAATTAGGAAATAATGTGATAAGCCCATGGTATTGGATATATGGTGTTAAGAGACCCATGGTATTGTATGTATGAAGCCTATATAGAGGCTAGAGACTCTCCATTCAGAGATGTCAAGTATTGTGTATTGACAAGCATTTGGCTTGTGGATTGTTCTCCTTCATTAAGGAGTAGTTGTATGGTGTTAGCCTACCTCAAGGGTTTTGATTAATAAAAAAATTATGTTTTATCATATCTTGTTTGATTTCTTGGGCATATTTTCCATTTTAATATATTTTCATGTTAGATCTATTGCATGGGTAGTTCCCATAGTTAGCCAGTGACCTATGTCAGCCAAAACTACACAATCCTTCCCATCATGAGCCCAACTTGCTACTTGATCTTGTCTTGAAGTTGTTTTTGTTTTAGCTAACATTTTTTTGCCATGAGTGTTCTATCTGTCCCTTAGGTATAATAGTTGTTGAGCGTCTCTGCAACACTTATAGTTAAGATGGCATCCAAGAGAGATGCATCGAAGGAAACCACTTAGAGTAGTACTCAGGAAGTAGTTAAGTATACATAAATTGATCTACCAGTATATGCATATACTCAGATGTTCATTGAGAAGTATACAACATTGGCATGGCAGCACATCAAAGACAATTTTGCAAAGGACTTGATGGTAGACATAGAGGACCAACATATTTATCTTAACATCCAATGGTCAGGGTTATACAAGGTTTCATGCAGGTAGCGCGCCTTCCCATGTGTGGACATTGTCAGCTGAATTGTCTCACACACAGATGATCAAACTATGACATGGAGCAGTTACAGTGAGAGAGAGCTTGCCACATCCAGCGTATAGAACTTTTAGCAAATGTATCACTTGCCTAATTCATTGAAGTGTATGGAATCACTCTTCTATGCCACTTGTTAGCGCTTGAAATTTCACCTCAGGCTGAAAAAGGTAATCTCCAAGGCAACATCAAACCACTTAGCCTCGTAGCTAGCCCTACGGGGCAGGAGAGGGCTCTCTCTGGTCTATCTCGGCAAAGATCTTCAACGGGAAGAGATAACCAATAAAGAACACTGATTTTAGGCTAGTAAACTGATAAAAAAGGTTTGATTTTGGAATTTTAGGGTTTTGGTGGAAAATTGGGGAAAGGCAATTTTAGGTGCAGGGATTGGACACAGTTTTCGCAGGGGGTTCTTTGGGGCGAGGTAGGAGACTGTATTGATGCCTTTGAAAGATTTGGATGGATGAGAATGACTCGTGAGGAGCTAAGGAGAGCAAGCAATCACCTTGAATTCTCCTTAAACAACTGAAAACATTGATATTAAGCAAACTTAAAGGCAGAGCATAGCAACCATGAATTCTACCTTAACACTTCATTTGCCTAATTTGCA